>JAOTOM010004583.1:0-100000 GCA_034440615.1 Ashinkailepas kermadecensis
CCTGCGTCACGCCCGGGGGCGGACTGTTTTCTGGCCATCTTACCCATCATTGACACCCATGCTCCCATCAGGACTGTCAAAATCCGGAACCCTAGCGCCCCGGTCGGTCAGATGGAACCAAAGCTTTAATGTGTCGCCGCCGTGGTGCGCTGGCTGCTATGGGCACCAGTCGACGGAGTACAGGGACGCCAACCGGAGCTGTACGATCGGCGATTAGCTGTGATAGCCGGGACGATGTTGAGCGGCGCATCCGTAGGATGGGCGGAGGTCAATGTGGCGCCATGTCAGGTCATTTGTCGGCGGCAAGCAGGCCATTCGTAAGCTGCCCGACGCGACAGCTGATGACCTTAACCGATTTTTTGTCCGCGTGGGCCCGTGCGTGGCTGACGAGGTTAGGAGTATGGGAGCGACGCCGAGTATCTCCTGCCGTTTGCCGCGTGTCGGTGCCTGTGCGCTTACCCTGGTGCCGTTGTCGCTACCTGAGCTGCGAGCCGTCGTCTTCGGGATGAACGGCTCGTCAGCCTGTGGCGAGGACGGCATCAGCATCCACATGTTCAGGGTGTGCTTCGACTCGATAGGTGGGGTGCTCCTGCATTTGGTCAATTCCAGCATTACCAAATCCGATGTTCCTGATTCTTGGAAGCACTCCCCTCGTCCATCCCATCTTCAAGTCCGGTGATCCCTGTAACCCTTCCAATTTCCGTCCTATCTCCATCGTCCCAGTCATTGCGAAAATTGTAGAGCGTGCCGTCCACCAGCAACTCTACAATTATCTGTCCGATAACCACCTCCTCTCCCAAACTCAGCACGGCTTCCGTCCTCGTCACTCAACGGAAACCGCTCTGACCTCCATATCTGACCAGATCCTATCCGCATGTGACCATGGAGAGGTGTCCCTTCTCTGCCTGCTGGATTTGAGCAAATGCTTTGATGTGATAGATCACTCAAAACTCCTGTCAAAATTAAGTCTCCACAGCATCGATACTTCCTGGTTTTCGGCTTATCTTCAGAACCACACCCAGAGTGTCAGCCTTACTGACAGTCTGGGTGTCGTCCAAAAATCTGCCCCGTTGCCCAACAGCATCGGCGTTTTTCAAGGATCATCTCTCGGACCTCTCCTCTACTGTGTCTTCGCCAACGACCTCAGCCTGTTCGCCGAAGGCGCAGTGGTTATTCAATACGCCGACGACACCCAAATTTTGGTCAGTGGTAAGAAATCTGAAATTCAAAATGTCGTCACTCATATGGAAACAGTTCTGGCCTCCTCGACATCTGGTTTCGAGCAAATGGACTGAAAATTAACGTAACTAAGACACAGCTGATGATGTTGGGCAGCCCACAAAATCTGCGTGCCTTACCGGATATCACAGTTAAATTTCGCGATCACGATCTACCCACCATTTCGGAATGCAAAAATATCGGTCTTATTTTCGATCGCTCGCTCAGCTGGGACTCGCACGTCTCAGAATTGACTCGGCGTTGTTTTGGAGTTCTGGGTGGTCTATCGCATCTGAGAGGACACCTTCCACCTGCCGTCATCTCCGCGCTGGTCGATGCTCTGGTCTTCTCGCAGATCCGCTACTGTATTTCTGTATGGTAACGGAGCCAAAAAGAACTTATCTCGCATTCAAAAAATTATAAACTACTCGGCAAAGGTAATTTTCGGCCGCAAAAAGTTTGACCATGTTTCGGATCTGCTGAGGAGGCTGGGCTGGCTCAGCGCGGAGAACCTGGCCAGATACCACACCCTTTGCCTCACGCACAAGGTGCGTCGTCATGGTGAGCCAGAGTCACTGGCTCACGATCTCACCACCATGGCGGAGATTCGTGACCGGACCACCCGTCAAGACCATTACTTGCATGTCCCCGGTCCCGCACCGAGATGGGGAAGAGACGTTTTAGCTCCAGAGCGCCACTTATGTACAACTCACTGCCACCTGAGCTGACGCGACTTCCCGTGTCCATCTTTGGTCGCCACCTACGGCGGTACCTGTTTGACGTGCCGCCCGTGCCGGACTGATTTACTGCTCGACTTGCTGACGTTTATGACCACTGGTTTGACTGTTCTGTGAGTTTGACCTTTTATGCTGTGTTGTTTTATCCATTTGACGCGATGTCATAATAGCCACGAGTCAATTGTGGAGGACATCAATAAAAAAGTCTGTCAGTCTGCTGTCGGTGTACCTGAGTAATTCGATGTTTTTGGCTCGTGCAGGTGTATGTTTGCGGATTCCCCAGTGAGGAATATGGCAAGTGATATGTGGCATTTATTGAGTCATATATTGTGTCAAATCATTATGGTCACCTACTCGATCACCCATTCCACATGACGCGAGGTGATACCTGCCTACTGACATCTATTTGCAATTGTAGCTTCACCGTTCTAGTTTTCGCCCTTCGGTGTCACACTCGCTACCTCCTCGTTGGTCACTTGTGCGGTGCTGTTAATGCGTTGTTATGCACCCGTTGTGTAGCGTGGAAGATTTGCGATGGTGGGCAATAGTGTTGTATGTATAGCTGGCACATGATTCGGCCGTTGAGCTTCTTGTTGAACGATGGTTTGTTTGCTCTGCTGCAGGGCCCTGTGCACATCCATTTGGATGCGGATGGATGATGTGACATCAGTTTGCCCAACCTGTTGCCCACATGTGTTTACATCTGATCTGCTAGTGTTTCAGACTTTGGTCCCCTCGAGACCTCAAAGTCTTGGAGGGGGGATAGAGTACTGCGCTGAATTCACTCATTGCTGAGTGATAGCTATGTATTGATATGTGTCATATATGTTTGTTTCAGATGTGCGTGGTCATTGGTATTGAATAGAAGATGCACCAAATGACCCACGGGTTTATCTAGGAGTGAACAACATAGGTTCCGCTAGGAGTGAAGAGCTGATGCAGGACTACAGGGCCCTTCTGGCCACCCTGAAGCAAAGCAAAAGCAGAGTTGTTGTGACAGCTATTCTGCCTAGGGCTGGAGTCTCCCCTGAGTGGAGCTCTATGGCACTGGCAACCAATGCCAGGGTAGGTAAGCTATGCAATGAGTTAGGTTTGACATTTGTTGGCAAGTGGTGCAGGTTTTATGGCTCATGGGACCTCTATCAGAGGGATGGCCTGCACTTCTCCGAGAAGGGGGTGCAAATATTAGGCAAAGTATATGAACATGTCCTTCAGAGAAACTAGATAATGGGGTGGGGAGGGAAGAATTGGCATTGCAATCTCAGAGATATGCCAATAGGGACAGCATAGGCAATAGAACCTCACAGTCAGCAAATAGGGGTAGCAGTAGATCAAGGGGGCAGAGTGGTAGCTCATTCAGAGATGATAGAGCTACCCAACATAAAAAGCCAAAGAGGGTTATGGAACCTTTGTAAAGTGTATGATGCTTAATGCTCGAAGCATTCGATCCAAATTTGATGAGTTCAAGTGCTATGTTGCTGAGGAGAAACCAGATTTTGTTTGCATTACTGAAGCATGTGTCAGTGAGGGATATTTTGGGGATAACTTGCAGGACTATGAGATCCAGGGATACAATATGTTTGCATGCAATAGGGGTACAGCAGTGAAAGGGGGTGGTGTAATTCTCTATGTGAATAGCTTATACAGTTCACAAAAAGTAGTAGATGGGGTAAAAAATGTGTCTGGAGTCCATTTCGCTTGAGGTTGCTGTGGGAAAAGGCAACAGCAATAAACTGAGGATAAGAGCTTTGTATCGATCAGGAACCTTGCCACATTCTCAGCAACTGGAGCTCGATAAAGTGATTTGTGAGGAAATCAGTAGAAACTTTCAGAGGAAATGCCTTATTCTTGGCGACTTTAATCTAAAAGGATATAAAAATGTTGGTGTTGGCTCACCATCACGTAAACTGTTTAGGAAATGCCTTGAAGAGGACTTGTTCGTACACCAGTTTGTAATGGAACCAACCAGGCAGGGTTCATTCTTGGACCTTGTCTTCTCGGATTTAAGTGATTTAGTTCAAGACTTGACTGTAGGAGAAACTCTGGGAAGAAGTGACCATAACATAGTGCAATTTAAGGTACAAATAGCAGGGACAATCAAGGATAATTTGGCAAAGATTCCGAATTTTAACAGGGTAGACTTTGACTGCATGAGAGAGGCTTTAAATGCCATAAAATGGGAAGATGAATTTTTGTATTTAAATGCCTGTGAAATGTGGGAAAAATTCAAATCTTACATGAGGGAAATTCAGATTAGACATGTCCCCCAAAAGCAAAGGTGCAAAAGAAGGGTAGGAAAGCCAGCATGGCTTACACCAGATCTGATGAGATCAATTAAGGCGAAGAAAGATGCATTTAGAGTATTTAAGGAAGCTTCAAATATCGTAAATCTAAGGTCATATCAAAAAGCTAGAGATACTGTGAAGCAGAAAACCAGAGCAGCAGGGCGAGCAAAAGAATTGGATATGGCTAGGAACTGTAATGGGGACAGTAAAAAGTTATTTAGTTTCTACAAGCTAAGTAAAGTTTCAAGCACAATTGGTCCATTGGAAGTAAATGGGACTATATTGAGTGAGGATGGTGAGATGGTTGAGGAGCTGAGCAAGCGGTTTAAATCAGTGTTTACAGTGGAGGACGTGACAAATCTGCCAACCGTGAACTACAGTTCAGTGACAGGTGATCAGATACACGATATTTATTTCATTGATAGTGATGTTATTTTCAATTATATCAGAAAATAAAGCCAAACAAGGCAGCAGGACCAGATGGAATTTATGCTAGGGTATTGAGGGAAGCTGAAAAGGAACTGGCATTTCCACTTAGTATAATATTTAGTAGATCAGTTTCACAAAATGAAATTCCAACAGACTGGAAAAGGGCAAATGTAGTTACTATTTTCAAGAAAAGAGAAAGAGGGAAAGTTGAAAATTGGCCAGTAAGCCTCACATCCCTAGTCTGCAAGGTAATCAAATCAATTATCAAGGATAGAATAGTTAGTTTTCTGGAAGGAAACAGATTGATTCAAGATACTCAACATGGGTTTAGAAAAGGGAGATCATGTCTCACAAATCTCCTGGACTTTTTGAATTTCGCTACAGACCAGGGAAATCAGGTTGATGTAGCATTCTTGACTTTAGTAAGGCCTTTGACAAGGTACCCCATAAACGGTTAATGATGCAGCTTCAGGTACATGGCATTGCAGGCAACATCCTAAAATGGATAGAGTTGTGGCTTTCAGATAGACAGCAGAGAGTGATGCTAAATGGTACAAAGTCGTCATGGCAAAATGTTCTTAGGGGAGTCCCTCAGGGGTCGGTACTGGGGCACTATTGTTCATTATATTTGTGAATAGCATTGAATGTGGCCTAAGCAGTAAGGTTTTGAAATTTGCGGATGATTTGAAGATCTTTAGGGCAATAACAAGGCACAATGAGCAGGTTTTGCTGCAGAACGACTTAGATGAGCTTGTGAAGTGGTCCAAAAAATGGCAAATGAAGTTTAATTTTGATAAGTGCAAAGTCATGCATGTAGGTAGGCAGCATATGAAGGCACCATACTTGATGGGTAGCCAAGTACTCTCTGTGACTCAGCAGGAGAAGGACTTAGGTGTTATTTCGAACACAAAATTGCGGGCATCAGAACAGACCAAAGAAGCCAGGAAGAAGGCACTAAGAATGCTTGGGGCAATACAGAGGAATGTGTCATACAAAAGTGAGGAGGTCATCCGGAAGCTTTACTGTGCATATGTCAGGCCGCATTTGGAATACTGTGTCTAAGCTTGGTCCCCTAGCTATGAGAAAGATTGTTGGCTTTTAGAGAGAGTGCAAAAGAGGGCAACACAAATGGTTAATGGTTTAGGCAACCTGGCATATGAGGAAAGATTGAAGAAATTGAATATGTTTTCACTTAGATATAGAAGGCTGAGAGGAGATCTCATCGAGGTTTTTAAATTTGTTCATGGTCAGGAACAGGGATATCTCAGGGAAATGTTTGAATTTAACAGAAATGATGCAATTAGAGGTCATCAATTCAAAATTAAAGTTAATCACAGCAGGACAAGGTTAACACAGTCTTTCTTCACCAACAGGGTAGTCAAACACTGGAACCAGCTGCTAGGAACCATTATCAGTAGGAACACACTGAGCATCTTTAAAAACGGCATAGACAATCATTATAAGAATAGGGGGCTTGTTTTTCTGTATTCCAGGGAGGGTTGATAGACAGATTTGGTGGGCAAGTGGTTCAGTGTCCAAAGTGCAACCAAGAAGGGCCCTTGTGGCTCATTGTTGCACTGATCTTTTATGTCTTTGTCTTTATCAGTGTAAGTTTAGCTTTGCCGTACACAGGTTGTGCTCCAGTATCTCACATAATTATTTAGCTTTCTTTTGAGGACAGTCCCACAAGTTTATCATTTTTTCTGACAACACTCATTCCCAGTGAGGCTATTCATTCAAATTGTTCCAAGGCAGAGTGGGAAACTTACTTTCAGGGGTGGGAGTCAGAGTGCATACCAACTTCTTCTGGAGTACATTTTCATGGACATTATTTTTATGCATGGAATCCGTTTACCAGTAACCAACCAGAAAAACCAGAAAAACCAGTAAATTTTTGATAAAAGGTGTTTTGGGAATTTTGGGAATACATTTTCAGAATATGATGTTTATGAACATGACTAAGAAGATGCGACCACTCATTTTCGGTGCTGATGCTTCCTTTTCAGTTTGGACGATGGCGTCACATTGGTATCGTGTAATGACGTCATAGGTATGGCATTGAGGCTTTGACTGGGTAATGCTACAAATGGTTCACATACCTTAATGAGATGGTCTAAGTAGCTTAACCTAAACTAACCTAACCCAACCTAGCCTAACTTAACCTAACCTGCTTACCTCTTGGTTCATCATAGCTATAAATTATATAATGTGCCACAAGGTTAGGTTGACTGGCTAATGCTACAAATGGTTCACATACCTTAATGAGATGGTCGAAGTAGCTTAACCTAATCTAACCTAATGCAACCTAAATTGCTTACCTCTTGGTTTATCATAGTTTGTACCTTTGTTGACAAGTGGTGCAGGTTTTATGGCTCATGGGACCTCTATCAAAGGGATAGCCTGCACTTCTCCGAGAAGGGGGTGCAAGTGTTAAGCAAAGTATATGAGCATGTCCTTCAGGGAAACTAGATAATGGGGTGGGGAGGGAAAAAGTGGCATTGCCATCTCAGGGATATGCCAATAGTGACAGCATAGGCAATAGAACCTCAGTCAGCAAATAGGGATAGCAGTAGATCAAGGGGGCAGAGTGGTAGCTCATCCAGAGATGATAGAGCTACTCAACATGAAAAAGCCAAAGATGGTTATGGAACCTTTGTTAAGTGTATGATGCTTAATGCTCAGAGTATTTGATCTAAATTTGTTATGGAACTTTTGTTAAGTGTATGATGCTTAATGCTCAGAGTATTTGATCCAAATTTGATGAGTTCAAGTGTTATGTTGCTGAGGAGGAACCAGATTTGGTTTGCATTACTGAGGCATGGGTCAGTGAAGGTTATTTTGGGGATAACTTGTAGGACTGAGATCCAGGGATACAATATGTTTTCATGCAACAGGGGTCCAGCAGTGAAAGTGGGTGGTGTAATGCTCTATGTGAATAGCCTATTCAGTTCTCAAGAAGTAGCAGATGGGGTTAAAAATGTGTCTATGGAGTCCATTTGGCTTGATGTTGCTGTGGGAAAAGGCAACAGCAATAAACTGAGAATAGGAGCTTTGTACTGATCAGGAACCTTGCCACATTCTCAGCAACTGGAGCTCGATAAGGTGATTTGTGAGAAAATCAGTAGAAACTTTAGGAGAAATGCCTTATTCTTGGTGACCTTAACCTAAAAGGATATGAAAATGTTGGTGTTGGCTCCCCAGGATATAAACTGTTTAGGAAATGCCTTGAAGAGGACCTGTTCTTACACCAGTTTGTAATGGAACCAACTAGGCAGGGCTCATTCTTGGACCTTGTCTTCTCGGATTTAAGTGATTTAGTTCAAGACTTGACTGTAAGAGAAACTCTGGGAAGAAGTGACCATAACATAGCGAGATTCAAGGCACAAGTAGCAGGGACAATCGAGGACAATTTGGCAAAAGTTCCGAATTTTAACAGGGCAGACTTTGACTGCATGAGAGTGGCTTTAAGTGCCATAAAATGGGAAGAAGAATTCTCCAATTTAAATGCCTGTGAAATGTGGGAAAAGTTCAAATCTTACTTGAGGGAAATTCAGAGATTAGACATGACCCCCAAAAGCAAAGGCACAAAAAGGGTAGGAAAGCCAGCATGGCTTACACCAGATTTGATGAAAGCAATTAGTATGTTTGTACAGGGTTTTCATAAATTAAGGAGAACGACATAAAGTAGAACTTAGTAGGTTGCTGGCCAGACTCCCAGCTTTCTGTACTATACCAGCAATGTGTTGATGGAAACACAAGTTTTTATCTACTGTGATACCTAGGTCAGTATGCATCTCAACAAAGCTTACCTGAAAACCAGATTGATTGATTGATTGATTATTTGGGCTTAAGGGGGTACATGGTCATTTGGGCCCATAGGTAATAATTGTAAGGGCCTTCACTGACACTGATGAACTCCAAATGCAGGTATATTTCAAGGCCCATAATTTATCTTCGCAGATTTCCAAAATATTATTGGACAGTCATTCATAAGTTCACAAACGGCATTGGTTTCTTGGTGTCATCACCTCGGAGAACTTCCTTGCTCCGGAGCCACTTTGAGGAAATATAAAGTGACGTTTTTGCATTGAACGGGCTCATTGTGTCTAAAAAAAAGTTGTTTCTTTAACAAAATGACCTTCAATTGCACATTCAAAGCATCTTAATTGCCAAACGAGGCCTGAAGTATTTACTCCGGCGATACCAAGTACCACCAGTTTTGCCAACTAAGGATATTTCGTACTTCTTTAATATACTCTGATTTGGTACTTCTTGGCCATCACTCAGAATAATAAATATTGCATAAATATTGATTAATATAAATGCATAATATATAACAATAAATGTTGGTAAATATTGAATAAACATTGAATACATATTGAATTAAATATTGACTATATTGACACAAATGTAGGATCTTCTCACATGACGTCACATGCCGCAATTTGTAACCGGACAGCGGAGACGTTTTTAGCGCAACACCAACAAACATGTTGCTTGGTATGGTATGCTCTACATCAGTGGTTTTCAAACGAGGGGTCGCGACCCCAGCTGGGGTCGCGGGGCCCTTCTGGTGAGGTCGCGAGCAATATGAGTGATGCTTCGCAAGTAGCAAAATACAGAACACTAATAAAAATACAGAATGTGGGGTCGCGGCGCGACTCTCCGGATACACAGGGTCGCCACATAAAAAAGTTTGAGAACCACTGCTCTACATGCTGAATGGCGGGGCCCTCCAATATCGTTTGGCAACCGGTGACGTCACATGGGCTGGACAATTGCTCAGTCCCGTAGGTGCTCCAGCCAAACATCCGTGTTTTCAACACGTCATTTCCGACCTTAAATACCGTCAAAAAGGGACAAAATCGGGTTCATTTGAAAGCTTGAAGAATCTTGTCCGCGAATATGAATCTTATTTTTCCCCAACACTACGACGTTTTGCTTGGATCAGCTCCGACTGCATTCATGTCGAGCGCAGCAGGAATCGCGCGGTGCCACGGGTAGTAGCAGCATGATGAGACAGGCCAACTGAAGATCACGGCTGGCAAGGAGGGGTAGGAGCAAGTAAGAGATAACTGTTGCAACATAATTCCTCTCCACTCGGTGCAAGAGCGTAAACAAGGGTGGGGGCACTGGGGGGGGGGGGGGCATGTGCCTCCCATGGGAATGTGGTACCCATCCGGCCAGGAAAAGTCGCCAACATTATACTTAGGCTACCGGCAGAGGTACCGATACCGGTTGGTATGTCACGCCCTTATCACCCATGTGCAGATACGGAACCTGCAGCTGGTTTTCAGGATCGTTCCCATTTTTCATTCATATGCGCCTAGACCAGAGGTGTTCTTTGATATAATTTTGAGGAGCAAATGCCCCCTCAGTGTTGGCTCTGTCCCCAAATAATTTAGACTTTTAACATTGGGTACTATAGAACATGCGTCCTATCGATGTCGGGCTTCCCATTAATTTCATGTATTTTGCACCCAATAATCCTAAATATATATATATATATATATATATATATATATATATATATATATATTGTAGGCGCGTGATCTCGATGCCCATGCCTTGGCTGCAGATTCGTAACTCGCATGCTCATGCTTTGTTTGTTTATTTGGGCTTAAGGGCGCCTGAACTGCTATGGTTATCTAGCGCCCAGCATGCTCATGCTTTATTGTTTGCACGGTTTGATGCGGTTTCTGGAAAACGTCACATTATAACACCACCGACCACAACCAATCAGCCTAACAGCCTACGGAACAAAGATAAACAAGTACAACCACGCGAACATGTATGTGCAGTCCATGTCTTCTGCATTATCATATAACTATACTAACACATGTGAACATGGCGCGCTGCGCGAGAATACCTACCGAGGTTCTGCCGCTCGACACCAATCACTGCACCCACGGAGCCTCCATTGCAAACTAACACACGCCTTCAAAACTGCCCTTGTCGTCAACTCAGTATTGTTGCGCGCGGAGTAACACAAAATATAGTTCAGCACTAGACATGAACATCACGTGGCGCGGCGGTCGATCTACTTTGTCCAAGCTACTTAGAGGGGTCAAGGTCTCGTACACACACCAATCCAACCAGCCGTTCACTTGGCGGCTACATATATATATATATATATATATATATATATATATATATATATATATATATATATATATATGCCGGCCATTTCGGAAGCATTTGAACAGGAGGGAGAGGGTTGAAATACACTGATTTCGGAACGATGGTGATAGGTTTGGTACCTTGCAGCGTCAAATTAAGTTGTTCCTACTCATCACAGCATAAAATAATAATGGGTACTTATTAAAAAATACTGGTCCAAATCCGGCGACCATTTGTATGAGTGTTGCTTGAGCCACCTCGAAATCCGTTTGCCCCCACATGCAAATACTAGGTACGCCACTGTCCACGCTACTCTATCTGGGATATGTAAACTTTGAGCCTTAATCACTGAAAGGGGCTTAGACCTCTAATGTAAAATCCAGCCCATGAAATATAGGTGTTTCTGTTGTTGGGGGAGGGGAAGGTGGTGTGAACAGTAGGAGCAGTTCCTCCCAGAACCTCAAAACACTGCAGCTTAAAGCTGTGGATTTTTTGTTTTTCAAGCAAACATTTGGAGACATCTGGATAAAAACTTGACTGGTGCAGGGGTGCACCAGCCTTGAAGGCCTGTCGATAGCACTGACAATGAGTGTATCCCAGAGTAAGGCCACAAGGTGACCAACCCCTCCTTGAACTGATGAAACTTGAATTGAAATTGACCTGAAATTGAATATCCAGTGCACTGAATCTTATAATATTGGTATGAATACACACAGACATGTTTCAGACATCCACACCATTTTAGATTACTAGAAGATCACACATATAATTAATGCCGTTTTCCAACATTACTACCGGGTATTCCTACGAAATCCTGAAATTTGTAAGTTTGGCCTTGATATTAAATTGTAACATAAAAATATTGCAAACAACGTCATATTGTCTATCTTTACACCCGACTTGAGAAAAAAAAGTGTTTGAAAGGTATTGATGAGTTAATTATGCCATGACGAGTAAGGATGGCTACGGGCGAAGCAGTACCAATTCGTGGCAGCACACTCCACGCCTTAATCATTTCCCAAATAAAGTTATATTAGGCTCGGATTCCATGGATAATAGATGCCTAATTACAATGCAGCCCCCATTTCACCTTGTTGTTGGAGGGGTGACACTTGCTACATTACTGATAAATGCAGTGTGCATGTGGAAGTAAAAAACAACCAGTAAAACTGGACAGATAGCATGATAAAGACATGCCTGTGAACCCAATGACATGCTAGATGTGCATGAAGGATGAGTTCATAAATTGAGAGGCAATTCCTTGGGTGGGGCTTGTTCAGTTGTATGCACTGTTTCCATCCATCCCCAGAACCATTTAAAATGGAACCTGTTCAAGGTGCCCACATAAACACAAAAACAACCTTTGCTCATTAATGGCTGTTGGATATTCAGAAGCGCTGAACACCAGGGCTAGAATGATAGCCTGTTCAAGCATTTTTCTCATTCAGAATATCACCCTCTCACTTTCCTCTGGTTGGTTATTGGTTTTTACGACACGTGGACCGTTGAGTCATATAGCGTCGCCAATCTCTCACGCCGATTGGTCGCGGGCGAAGAGTAGCGACAGGTGAGACTCGAACCCACAATCTTTCGATTATGAGACGAGCATCTTACCCCTAGACCACTCGTCCCCTCCCACTTTCCTCGTTTAAAGATTGAATGGAGCTGTTTGACAATCAGCTGCTCTGCGATAGAGTTCTCAAGATTCCCTGGTAAATGCAAACAGAGATTCTGATGTCATAGCTTTGAAGACAAGTTTCCGATTAGACGAGCAAATCATTTTCCTCTTCACATCTAGGTTAGTTAGTTATTTGGGCTTTAGGGCGCATCAACTTCATTGGTCATGTGGCGCCCATTCTTCCATCTAGGATTGCGAAGAATAAATCGAACCCTGTTGCAGACTGATCGTGTTTTGTCCGTCGCACAATTGTAGCCAATTGAGGAGAGATGGACGCTGGATATTTGGTTACCCATGTGCCAGGTTGACGAAATATCCAGGCTGAAATAGATTCCCGTGCGACTAAATCTCCAATCTGAAGTGTCAGATTTGTTCTATCACGATCTCCTCAGTTTTGAGACAACTGCGTACATAGGACTTCCCGTTTTGCGTGTTTTGAAAGCTATCTAATTTGGGGATACCGATATCAACGATAACCATACAAACACCTATGCTATAAACTGGCATTGTATAGCATAACATTGTACATCATTGGTAATCCCTTCACCTGGAATTGCGATACGGGATGTTCGTTATCACGCTCCCGGATCCCGTTATGATGGGCAAAAGTATGATATCTATAAACGGGATAGTTAGAAACGAGGCATGAAGACTTCCACAAACATGCACCAATAGGCAAGATGTCAATACTTCTTTTGGAAGGATGTCTATTCAGTGTTCAGTAAGTGGTATATTACACCCTATTTCGCGAATAATTTACCACTGATGCAGAACATGCTTCAGCAGATGCAAGGAGCAACAGTGTTCTCATGTCTGGACCTAAAAGTTGCAAATCAACAGCTGGAGCTACACTCCGAGTCACAACCATTAACAACGTTTGTATGTCACTCAGGTCTGTTTTCGTGTTGTCGCTGTCTGCATGGGACCAAGAGCTTACCGATGACAATTCAGAAGGCATTTGATGGATGAAATCCTGAAGCAGTGCAGGTGCAGGTACCCGGGCGATGTCCTCGTCTGTGAGGCGACTAGGAGCGATTGGCAGATCTGCTCACACGTCTGTGGGAACACAGGGTAACACTAAACATGGGAAATGCACGCCGAGACAGACGGCTGCGGATTTCCTTGGGTTTACCGTGTCCTCGGCGGGAGTCTCGGTGAGCCCAGAGCGGACTAGGGCGTTAGGACATGTGGCATCCCACCAGCACGAAAGAGCTCCAGTCACTACTGGGTTGTTGGGCTTCTGCTCTCGTTTCGTGCCTGGATACAGCACCCTCATGGAGCCGCTGCGGAGGAAGCTGCTGAAGGAGGCGATGCCGTTCAAGTGGATAGAGGAGCTCGCGGCAGTGCTCAAAGGGGGACGTGCTGTACCCGGCAGTCGGGGAGTCACCATTTACGACCCTCAGCTTCCACAGTCATAACTTTGGATGCAAGCGATGTGGGCCTGGGTGGGGTGTTGTCTCAGCCTAACTCAGAGGAAGAGAGGGTGGTAGCATTCACCTTGTGCACGCTAAACCAAGCCCAGAGGCGCTGCAGTACGACAGAGAGAGAGACGCTGGCGGTTGTGTGGGCAGTGGCGAAATGGAGGAAGTATCTCTGGAATCAGCAGTTGTCTGCGACTTGACCATGTGGCATTGCAGACGCCGCTGACGTCACCGGGTGTCGCCCAAGCTGCCATGAAGATAACAAAGTGGTCAGACTGGCTCATGGAGTACTCATTCACAGTTTAGCGTGTGAAGGGAGGTGTACGTCCTGCAGATGGGTTGTCGCGACTGCCGGCATCGGCAGAAGTGGTGGAGGACAAATACAAATGTATTACTACAATAAGAGACCGTCCGGCGGCAATCGATGAAGAGTTCGTGGCGGCTACAAGTGAAGATCGTGTTGCGTGATCAGGTATCGCGTTCGTGGTCTCGTAGGCCGGGCGACTGCTCGCCTGGCCTTCAGCCATTCTTCCACCTCAGGGATCAACTCACTGTGCAGAGGTATGGCTGTGCGCGGCGATTGCCTAATCGTTCCAGAAAGTCTACTTCGCTCAGACTGCTCAGCCTGGCACATCAGTGGCACCAGTGCATCGTCAGATGCAAGCAGCGACTGCAGGAGCTATACTGGTGGTCTGGCATTGATCGAGATGGTGGAGGCAAGAGCTGTGAAGTCTGCGCCACTGTGTATGGATGAGACGGCGGTACTTCGACATACTCAATGCATCCAGTGCCTTTACCAGCGGAAGCCTGGAGCAAGGTAGGGCGGGACTTTATTGGGCCTATGGATGCAGCCCACGCTCAGCGAAATGCCGTGGTCTTGGCAGCCGACTTCTCCGAAGTAGGTAGACGCTGCATTTCGCTCGGAGCCAAACTGTCACGCGTGTATAGAATTTCCAGAGGTCTTGGCGTCACGCGAAGTATACCCCCAGGGAATTGCTGTCCGACAACGGCACGAACTGTATCTACTTTTTCAGAAATTACCTGCAGAGTGTGGGTGTGAGTCATATCCGGGCCCCACGCTACCACCAGGCAGTATCTGGGGCAGTAGAACGGTGCAATCGCACCGTGAAGGCGACGTTGCAGGCAGCTGACCAACGAGGGCTTGACCGCCGGGCGTGTCGGCAGCGGCTCCTGCAACAGTACAGGAACATTCAAAACGCCACGACTGGTACTGGTACCAGCACTGGGACTAGCACGGTTATGGCGGAGCTGCTCCACAGCAGGCAAATCTGCACCGGGTTGCACGCCATAGTGGCCAGTCTAGCTACTCCAAGAGAGGCGTCCTCTCTGGCGCTGAGGCGACGTGTTGCGGACAGTCAATGGAAGCAGGAGTATTACTGACACAATATGTCAAACAGGTGCCCCACTTCCGTGTCTGAGAATGGATCCGATACAAACCGAAAGCTCTTCTTTCTTGAAATGCCATATTAGACTTAAAATAAAATGGACTGCAAATTCTCCCTCTGCTGATTCTTTGGAAAATCACACATAGGAAGTGACATTTCTTTAAAATCGCGCCACTTAGTAGTGGCAAGGGAGCTCCATCGGTGTTAACATAATGTTTTTTTTTCCAGGTGTGAGATGTTCAAATGAGCACAATAGAATGTTGGAAATCTGCATGGAATAAATGTCAACTAAAAAATTTGTATGCCCTTGAAACAAATGTTTGAGCCAACAGTGTGCTGTGGCTATACTTCGGTTTGTTTTGAGATACAAAACAAAAAAGCAAACATTTGCAAGGCGTGTCATTTTAATCATATTAACATCCATGACATTGAAACATTGTGTAAGGTTTTTTTTCCCCCCATTGGACCCAAACAATGCAAACTTGCTCTCAAAGAACACTTTTCTTGTTATTGTACTTGATAACTTGAAAGCATGCAATGGCAAAGAAACTCAGTAGTGACCTTCCCTTCATCACATGATGAAATACATGTTCATACAATATTTTGGGTCAATACACAGAAGTCCCTTGAACAAATTTTTGGTAAAATATTATTATATAAAAGCATGTGGGAGCAAATAAGAAGCAAATGGATTGTACTTGTTCATAGCTTAACTAGCAACTTAGCAACATGCAGACTCATGTGACATAGTGGTATTAGGTGACCCAACATCAGATGTTAGATTATCTGGCATAAATAGGTTAGGTTAGGTTTTGTTTTGGTAATTTTGCATTCTTCTTCATCATACATTTCCCAATCCAAAGTTCCTTTCACTCATACACTTTTCCCACGCCTTGTTGAAGGGAGTGGGAAGCATGTACCTGCAATGCAAATTATTCCTCCCATGTTTTGTATGCTACTTGAATAATTTTGATGTTGTTGTGGGTGAAATATGACTGCTTCTTGGGAGCAAAGTACTTCAACTTGAAGGGATTATATCTGGAATTGTTTCTCATTTTGCAAGAAATGAATATCAAATTTATGAAAATCACATCAGAAAACACCAGAAAAACAAATGGGTTACTAAAAAAAACTAGGAGCTTCTATGCATCTAACCTATGCATCTATACCTACTTGATAATCCATAAATAAAGCAGAAGAAAGGATGTTAAGTTGGGCTAAGCTTATAAGAAAACAGCTTAGGTTAACTTAGGTTATGTTGTTGGTGCAATAGTCTGTCACAAACTGAAAAGTACCCATTTCCTGTGAAAATGGATGACACCATATCAGACATCAGAGGCAAAACAATATTTGAGGTCACTTCCCTATGGCATTCTAAAGCCAATTGCTCTTGGAATCCATAAATGGTGCCAGCTGTTTTTGCTAGCTCTGTGCACAAACAATTTGTAGAACTATGTGATCGGACCTTTGTATTTTGGTAGAGAAAGGTCCATTATTTACAAATACCATCTTTTTGTTAATTACACCCTGAACATGACATGGGAGACATCCAAAGGTAGGTGTTTGGGAAACAGAACATGTCCGTATACCCCCAGCTTCCCCTAGGTAGGTAGGTAGGTAGGTAGGGGGCCAGCATTCTTCACAATGCAAGACAAATAATAATATGAGTAAAAAACATGTACCCATCTCCAAAAAGAACTTCAGAGGTAAATTAGGTTGCATGCTACCAGGCTTGTGCTCGACTCAAGTTGAATCAAGAATGAACTTAATCAATTGGTTTTGGATGAGTCATGAGTTCAATCAATTGTTTTCCCCAAAATATATCTTGAGTTGTGAGTTGAATCACATATTTGTTTTACAAATTAGTAAAATCATGTATCAATCATTAAAATCATAATGAGTCAGTTGAGCCTTCTGACTCAAATGCAAGTTATGAACAAATGATCTAAAGCATGTATCTTCGTGAATAGTATGTCAAGACACAAAGTAGAGAGTAAAAACAGCATAATTACTCATGCTTAGAATTACAATTGCCAACTTGTCAGCTGCCAGTGAGTAAAGAATGAGTGGTACAGAAGTTATGTACCACAAACCAATGACAATAACTATAAATAAGTATTATTGATGTCAAAACATATTTATATGTGTCTATTCAAATAAGGGAATTATAGATATATATATATATATTTATATATATATATAACTATTTATATATATATATATATTATTTATATATATATATAGGTACATATATATATATATATATATATATATATATATATATATATATATATATATATATATATATATATATATATATATATATATATATATGTATATATATATATATATATATATATATATATATATATATATATATATATATATATATATATATATATATATATATATATATATATATATATATATATATATATATATATTGTTTAATACAACAAAGAATGGCTCTTAGATGCTCCTGGGTTTTAGACATTGCGTATAAGGAAAATATATGACCTTCAATATACCAGGAGGTGCTGAGTTGACATCAAAAGTAATGATAAAGATCATACTTTATTACGCAACGTTTCGGCCAGGGGCCATCGTCAGGAGTGATGAAAAAAGCTCAAGCTTAAGAAATTGAAAAAAGCATGTGGGAGAAAAGCGTGCAAAAAGACATGTGGAATGCAGGAAAGCCTCCTCAGTGGTGCAGACACTCACAGAAAATATAAAATCCTCTACCTTTTATATATCTTTTATATATTTTACCTTTAATCTTGTATATATCTTTTATATATGTTATCATTAATCTTTTATATATATATATATAATATAAAATCTTTCTGCAAGTGTCTGCACCACTGAGGAGGCTTTTCTGCATTCCACGTGTCTTTTTGCACACTTTTTCCTGCATGTTTTTTTCAATTTTGTAAGCTTGAGCTTTTTTCATCACTCCTGACAATAGCCTCTGGCCAAAACGTTCAGTAATAAAGTATAATCTTTATTGTTGTTTTTGATGTCAACTCAGCACCTCCTGGTATATTGAAGGCCGTATATTTTATTTACACACAATGTATATATATATATATATATGTACAGATATATATATATATATATATATATATATATATATATATATATATATATATATATATATATATATATATATATACATATACATATATATACATATATAAACATAGATATATAAACATATATATATATATATATATATATATATATATATATATATATATATATATATATATACATATATATATATATATATATATATATATATATATATATATATATATATATATATATATATATATATATATATATATACGTATATATACATGTGTATATATATATGTAACTATTTACCTACCTAGGTACGATGTTGGTGCGTTCTTTGATATCTGGTTTCACATGGGTACATGTCTTACCAACATAGGTAGGTACCTACCTAAAGCGCAAATTGAGAACGGCGACAACTACACCAGAGTATCCACCTACCCTCACTCCGTCCCCGACTGGCATAACCACAAGACTGCGTGTTCAAGAAACAGAACAGCGAGTGCCCGCGGTCCACCACTGTTACTTACGCAAGAAAAGTCACTGGTATCCAAATACTAACATAAAAAAATCCACCTCTTTTACGTCCTCATTTCCGGTCGCACTGTATATATCTCCATAAGCAACTTTAGTAAAAATTCCTACTAAACTTCCGGAAGTTTAGTAAATATTCCTACTAAACTCACTTCCCCTCTTAGTAAATATACCTACGAATCCTTTTCGAGGATGTGTTGCCTGGTTGCAACCCAAATAAGTAGAAGTTAGACGATTCGGCACACAATTCAGCAGTGGATTCAGCAGCAGATTCGACAGGCGAGCTCTTCAGATTTCCTTCAAAATTGGCATACAGGTATTTCTCACAGCACTAGTTATAATTAGTACAAACCCTAAGAAGCGCATTCATTAATAGCTGAGCTATTCAAGGTCAAATGTCAGGGTCATTGCGGTTGAACTCCTTGGATTTCCCTGAAAATTCGCATACGGATAGTTTCCGGCGCACTGATTACCATGAATGTAAAAGCTAAGATACGCGTTCATAAACAACTGAGTTATTCAAGGTCAAAAGTCAGGGTCATTGAGGTCGAACCATGGATCGTGTACGCCTGGATTGGAAACCAACAGCCGTTTGCGTATCAGCCCACCTGTCGGTAAGTAAGTACAGAGGGTAAGTAAAAACACGGAAACGCGGCCGGTTTTAGGTCGTGCGCCTATGAGAGTTCAGGGTACGCATTTCGTATTGGTATTTTTTTTCCAATTGATTCAGCCATTCCAGGAGGATTGTATCCGCCTTTCATGATACAGAATTGATCAAGGAACCTTACCGGTTCTTTCCTTATTGATTTATTACGCTCCATTCAGAAGTTGTCGTGGTGCGAAATGAAGACATCTGTGAGAGGGAGCCCACCTTGTCCCAAGGGTCGGCCCACCGATGTTGACATCATGATCATAAAGATCATGATCTTTATCTCGAATCTTTATATCTTATCTCTCTATCTTTATTTGATCTTGAAATGATTGGACGGGGCAAAGTACATGAAGGCAATGGGCAGACCAAAATGAATGGGGGGGGGGGGGGCACATTCCATTGGCTCCCATGTCAGAAGTTGAAATAGTTGCGGGGGCATGGGTTATGCAAACATTGAGGTGGCAGTTCCCCCTCAAAGGTATATAAAACAACACCCCTGTGTCGAACGACTGGCAAGTGATAGCGAATCAGCGAGAGGTAGTGGCGTTGCCAGCTAGGGTATGCTGCAAGGGGTGATCAAAGGCGGAGGAAGCAAAAGTGGCGCCCCTTATGACCCGAAGGACGCCCCTCTTGGAGGTTCCAGTGCGCCTCCTCCCTCGAATTTTTCAGCACAACGTGCTCCTAGGCCTGGGAACGGCAGTCCTCTGGGAGTCCGAACGCACGCCGCGATTTTTCGGCGAAAGGCACCCCTCAGACAAAAACAAATGGTACCCCTCTGGGAGATCGGAGTGTACCCCGTCCAAATGTTCTGGACCAAGAGCCGCCCCTCTGGAGAAATGACGCCTCCTTGGCAAAACCATAAATCTGTCAGTGATATGGTGTAGGGGGAAGAGCTTGTACCCTCCATTGAACTTCGGCTCAATCCTCTTTGCGGATTGGTAGGTACGCCGAAGTCTGTACTCTCCCATTCAGTTGTGTAAACCACTCCACCGGAAAATATCAGCCACGTATCGAGAGACCAAGGAGGGTGGGGGCGAAAGCAGAACCGCCCATTCTTATCTTTGAGGGTGAAACTGCCCCCTCAATTCTTGCTTCCCCCCACCCGCAATAATTTCAACTTCTAACATGGGAATCTATGGAATGTGACCCCCCCATATTCATTTGGTCTGCCTATTGCCTTCATGTACTTTGCCCCCTCCGATCTTTTTAAGAAATCAACATCGGTGGGCTGACCCTTTCGACGAAATTGGCTCCCTCTCACAAATACCTTCACTTCGCATCACAACTTCGGAACGGAGCGTCATAGATCAATAAGGAAAGAACGGTAAGGTTCCTTGATCAATTCTGTATCATGAAAGGCAGATGCAATCCTCCTGGGGTGGCTGAATCAATTATTAAAAAATCAAATACGAAATGCGTATCCCGAACTCCCGTAGGCGCACGGCCTAAAACTGGTCGCGTTTCCGTGTTTTTACTTACCCTCCGCTAGGTGGCAGGTTGGTGCCGCTGATACGCGCAGATCAAAGGCGCCGACGCGGAGTTTACAATCCAGGCGTACATCATTCGTGGTCGAACTTCTCGGATTCCCTTGAAAATTGGCATGCAGGTAGTTCTCGACATCATCATGAGCATAAACGCTAAGAGGGACGTTCATAAACAGCTGACGGCTGTCAATCTAGCATCCTATATCTAGCAACCGTAAGGTTTCGTAAGAACATCCCCCCAAAAGCCCCCTGCAAAAATATGGTATCAATGTTCGCCGAGAGCGGAATGAACGCAAAGTCGCGCAAGACGGCACAAAACAACGAGGGCATATTTCGGGTAGGTTTGATCAGTGGTGAATCGAAGTGAGAATTTTCCCTATATCTGCCACATATTTGCCTTGCCTTTTTATATGGTGAACATGAACGGTGCTCTCTTGTTTCTATTTCCCTACGACAATACGGAAGGGGTGAATCGTCCCGGGTCAAGACGTAGCATGTGGGCGCGAGAGGCCTTGGCTTGGCCATCTCGGCGGCCACGATGCATTCGCGACGTGGTTTGCTGAAGAAAAGTTGAAGGCAGGAGCTTTTCACTCGGCAAGGTTCTGACGACATCATATATGTTTTATTACCACCATTTATCGTCTCCAAGAATATGCGGCGTCAAAGGATGAGGGACGACAGGAACGGGTGCCCCCAAACGTCTTGAAGCTTAACATCACGTCTGTGGGAGTTGCATGGAAAGAATGGACCACAAAAACGACCATGCCCCCCTCCCCATAGTCAAATTCCATGGCGCCGCCGATGTCTCCAGGACATCCAGCCTAACACTATAACCATCAGGCCATCCAGTCTTGCGCCTAGGATGTTTTATTGTATGTTTTTGGAGGGACATGTGCCCTCCCCCAATGTTACATTTTGCCTCTCCCATAGTTAATTTGCCCCCCCACATATCAAATGAAGATGGCATGCAGCAATAAGCATATGACCGCGGGCTGCGATCGGATCGGGAGCGCCGATGGTCCTACCGATAGTCCCGCCGATGGTTCAACCGATGGCCCCGCCGATGGCCCCGCCGATTGCCCCGCCGATGGCCCCGCCGATGGCCCCGCCGATGGCCCCGCCGATTGCCCCGCCGATGGCCCCGCCGATGGCCCCGCCGATGGCCCTGCCGATGCCCTAGAACTAGTGACGACCGCCCGTTCACTTTGATGAACTGACACTCAGGACGGTTTCCAGACGACTGGCCGTCACCGTTAACGTCGCTATAAAAAGACCATTAACGCCGTTAACGGCTCTGTAGTGTGGCCTGCTTACTGGTAGAGACACTGCGCCGACTGGCACCGTCTGCACTGCTGAGTATCCTGCCGCCTTTGCTGACATTATGCCTGCGACGTTAACGGTGTTGCGACGTTAACGGTGGCGGTCAGTCGCCTGGAAACCGTCCTGAGTGACAGGTCACCAGAGTGAATAGGCGGACATCACTATTTCCAGGACCATCGGCGGGCCATCGGCGGGCCATCGGCAGGGTCATGGGCGCTCCCGCTCCGATCGCAGCCCGCAGGTGCATGCTTTTCGCTGCAAGTCAATTTCCATTTCATATTGGGGGTGGGTGGGCAAATTCACTATTGGAGGGGCAAAATTGAATATTGGGGGGGGGGGGGCATATTCCCCTCCAAAATCATACAAAACAACACCCCTGCGAACTACTGAACATGTAATTTGCACACTGACGAACCTGTAATGTGCTGTCGTGAAGCAGCTCTCTGTTTGTCTGGTGGGCGTTACCACTGTTCATTGTACCATCCTGGAAAACACAATGAACAACCGATCGCCAACCACATATTGTGACGCATACCGCAACCAGACGAATACCGTGTCAAGTCTACCGGTATACCGGTCGTCTGCCATCACCGGAACGACGCGTCTACCGGTATATTGGTCGTCTGCGATCACCGGAACTACGCATGCATAGCTGTATATCACAGTGCGATGGCTATATCACAGCGCAATGACTATATCACAGAGTGATGGCTATATTACAACGCGATGGATATATCACAGCGCGATGGCTATAGCACAGCGCGATTGCTATATTACAGTGCGATGGATGTATCACAGCGCGATGGCTATATCACTAAGCGCGATGGCTATGTTACAGCGCGATGGTTATATCACAGCGCGATGGCTATATTAAAGCACGATTATATATTACAGCGCGATGGCTATATTACAGCGCGATGGCTATATTACAGCGCGATGACCATATCACAACGCTACAGCTATATCACAACACAATGGCTATATCACAGCGCGATGGATATATCATAGCGCGATGCCAAAATCACAACGCGATTGATATATTACAGCGCGATGGCTATATCACACCGCGATGGATATATTACAGCGCGATGGCTATATCACAGCACAATGGCTATATCACAGCGCAATGCATATATCACAGCGCGATGCTTATATCACAGCGCGATGGCCATATCACAGCGTGATTGATATATCACAGCAAGATGGCTATATCACAGCGCGATGGCTATATCGCAGTGCGATGGCTATGTCACAGCGCGATGGATGTATCACAGCGCGATGGCTATATCACAGCGCGATGGCTATATCACAGCGCGATGGATGTATCACAGCGCGATGGCTATATCACAGCGCGATGACTATATCACAGCACGATGGCTATATCACAGCGCGATGGCTATATCACAGCGCGATGGCTATATCGCAGTGCGATGGCTATATCACAGCGCGATGGATGTATCACAGTACGATGGCTATATCACAGCGCGATGACTATATCATAGTGCGATGACTGGACACCTAGGCTGCTAACTGATCCATCCCGCCAGGCACAATGTTTTGGTTCTCCAAACAGCTCAGCTGAGTCCGCCATTGGCAACAGCTTTCGTTGAAAGTCAAGGATCCGCGAAGAAATGAACGTTAACAAAGCTAACCAACCGAACTGAAACTCAACACCAGTCTCCAACCTCCTAGATGTGAACATCATTGCGCATCGCGTAGCCCTCCAGTCCTATATGTGAGGGGCGGGTGCGGCCGAGTGGTTAGGGTGTTGAGCTCTGGATACTAAGGTCCCGGGTTCAACACTTTCACCACTCGAAACATTTCCCAATTCCGCGGCCCGCTGGCGAAACACCCAGGGCGGCGCCATTAGTTGTGATCGTATGTGAAGTGCGCCGTGAATCACCCAATAAACAATAAACAGACCAGTGCGGTATGTAGACGGACAGACGGACGTGGCTGCTGCCGGCGACTGCGGTCCCGAATTCCATTGGTCGCCTGCTGGTTAGAGTGTTTATACTTCAGATGTGGGCTGGGAGAGCCCCTCGGTAGGTCGCAGTTGTGCTGCTTGCACCACATCGGCCGCTGTGCTCTCAACGAACCGGCTCCCACCGCGCCGGAACACTCGGCAGACGGACCGGCACTCCAGGTCACTCCGGTGACAGACCGGCACTCAAGGTAACTCCGAGGTGACGGACCGGCTGTCCAGGTCAC
Organism: Ashinkailepas kermadecensis; assembly: GCA_034440615.1. NCBI lineage: Eukaryota > Metazoa > Arthropoda > Thecostraca > Neolepadidae > Ashinkailepas > Ashinkailepas kermadecensis. Next base: position 24,574 of record JAOTOM010004583.1, read on the forward strand.
AGTCCGGAGATTGAATGGCTCTCCATGTCACAGTCCGGAGACTGATTGGCTGTCCAGGTCACACTCCGTATACTGATTGGCTGTCCAGGTCACAGTCCGGAGGGCCAGGTGCATTTCGATCTCCCATTGTGCTCTTGTGGCCATGCTGTTTTTATTTGGGCTCCCGACGCACATTTGTGGGACCCCAGCACGATTTTAAACGCTTCGGTATAAATTCTCGGGTATCCCGGCGCGACTTTTCGGGCCCAGGTGCGTGATTCCGGGAGGATCCGGCGCCAACTTAATTGGCTCGACGCAATTTTTAGTGACTTTTTTTACATTTGTTAAAGTCCGTGTCCTGGCCAGATTTTTCGGGCCCCCGGTTCCATAGGCAGCAGGCATTTTTTTCCATAGCCCCGGTTCCATAGGCATTTTTCGGGCCCCCGACGCGAATTAACGGCCAGGAACGATTTTTGGGGACCCCGGCGCGATTCTTGGGAGCCCACCCGTTCAGGAGGGGAGGGACTGGTATTATTTACCTATTTGGTACGCCACTGCGGCTGCTCAACAAGTTTGTTTTTTCAGCCGATGACCATTTTCAGAGTAAAAAGACCCTTCGGTGAGCTTTCTTTCGGGACCTGTTCTGAATTTTCCGGTGCTCGGGTTGACTCGATTGAGTCCCTTTGTTTTTTTGTGTCGAGTTCTATTTTTTTGTAAGCCCCTGTGCGATATTTTTGGGCCCCGGTACGATGCCTCGGGTTCCAGGTGCATTTTTGTCGGTGCCCCAACAAGCTTCTTTTACCGGGCCCGACGTGTCTTTCGGGTCTTTGACGCAAATTTTGTGAATGCAGAGCGACAGCCCGGGTAGGGATTGATTTTCCGGAACCTGCTGCGACTTGTGGGGCTCCGATGCGACTTTTGGGGCTCCCAGTGTCATTTACAAGAGCAGCGAAGCGACGTTTTGGGTCCAAGTGCGATTTTTGGGGCCCGTCGTCATTTGTTGGGACACCCAGCGCGAGTTTTAGTGGCCTCGGCACGTTTTTGGGGGACTTACGCTTTTTACGTTTTGGGGGCTTTTGGACAATTGTTCGGACCTCAGTGATTTTCCATCTCCGTATTGTTTTTTTTCGTTGCACCAGCTTCATTTTGGGTGGTCCCGATGAGACTTCTGGGGACCCGGTGCAACCTATCGAGCCCCTAGCTTGATTTTCGGGGAATCGTATGTGATTTTTTTGCACCCCCAGGCTCAGCGTGATTTCCAGGGGACCGGCCAGATATTTGGAGGTCCCGTCGTTATTTTGGAGAACCCGGCACGACTTTTTTTGGCCCCGGAGTTATTTTCATAAGCCCAGGCGCGAGCTTTCCAGACCCCCAATGTGATTTTCAGGGACACTGGTCCGACTTTTTTGGAGGCACAGTGCGATTTTCAGGGACTTCGGCCGGGTCTTTTGGGCCCCAAGCGTGATTTTCAGTGGCCCAACCCGTCTTTTTGGGGCCCATTGTGATTTTCAAGTAGCCCGGCACGACTTTTCTTTTTTGGCTCCAGCGTGATTTCCAGGGGCACAGGTGCGAACCTTTCAGACCCCCAGCGTGATTTTCAGGAGCCCGGCCGTCTTTTGGGCCCCAGCGTCATTTCCAGGGGCCTCCGGCGCTACCTTTTGAGGCCCTAGCGTGGTTTTTGGGGGCCCCGGTGCGACTCTTCAAGGGCCCCGACACGAATTTATATGGGTCCCAACGGTATTTTCAGGGCTCAGTCCCACTTATTGGAGACCCAGCGTCATTTTTAGGGCACTGGTGCGATTTTTGGGACCCCAATGTCAAGTTAGGGGCCTTGGTCCGATTTTGGAGCCCCCCCCCCCCAGCGTCATTTTCAGAAGCCCTTGCGCGACTTTTTGGGGGCCCAAATGCTATTTTTAGGGGCCTCATGCGATTTTGGGTACCGCAACGTCATTTTCAGTGGCTCCTGCACGACTGCTGGGGGCCAGTTGTGATTTTAGTGGCCCCGGTGCGAATTTTTGGGGCCACGGGATTTTTAGTGCGCCTGGCGCAATTTTTTCCGAACTCCGGCGCGATTCTTGGGGGCCTTACAACTTCTCAGGGGGGGTGCCCCCAATGCCCCTCCTTCGGTACGCCACTGTTGGCTGTCCAGGTCACACTGCGAATCTGATTGCCTGTCTAGGTCACAGGCGTGTGCAAACAGATCATGAGGGCGACCTTTGTGCCGGCGGCTGCCAAACAAAGAGATTATGACGGTGACCTTTGTGCTGGCAGCCGGCAGGTGCCAAACAGGTTATGACGGTGACCTTTGTGCTGGCGGCCGTCTGGCTAGTGGCGGCGACGGCGGCGACGGCGGCGGCGCAGAGCAGTGGCATGGCAGCCGCCATGGCAGACATGAGCGACATGGGCAGCATGTTGGCGCCGGAGCTGGAGAAGATGACACAGGACTCCAGTCGGAGTGGTGCGGCTGTCGTCATGCGTAACCACACCATCCACCCGCTGGGTGAGTGGGACCTCACCACATGACACTCTCTAGCAACACCACCCACCCGCTGGGTGAGTGGGACCTCACCACATGGCACTCCCTAGCAACACCACCCACCCGCTGGGTGAGTGGGACCTCACCACATGACACTCTCTAGCAACACCACCCACCCGCTGGGTGAGTGGGACCTCACCACATGACACTCTCTAGCAACACCACCCACCCGCTGGGTGAGTGGGACCTCACCACATGACACTCTCTAGCAGCACCACCCACCCGCTGGGTGAGTGGGACCTCACCACATGACACTCTCTAGCAACACCACCCACCCGCTGGGTGAGTGGGACCTCACCACATGACACTCTCTAGCAACACCACCCACCCGCTGGGTGAGTGGGACCTCACCACATGACACTCTCTAGCAACACCACCCACCCGCTGGGTGAGTGGAACCTCACCACATGACACTCTCTAGCAACACCACCCACTCGCTGGGTGGGCCGCACCTCACTGTAAAGTGTGATTGTTTTGTTTTGAATTACAAGCATAAATGCATCGGTAAACAGAACAAATCCATGTTTGAGGAAAGGCGTGCCTGCTTCCACTCCGGTTTGTCTCTTGGATTTTAAGCATGCGTGGAACATGTGAACATCTTCAGTTATGTGTGGGATGGGATGATGGAGACTGTGTGACGTTGTGTTGCTGTCTACAGACGTGTATAGGACGGGAGGGCAGAGACTGTGTGAAGTTGTGTTGCTGTCTACGGACGTGTGTAGGACGAGAGGGTGGATATTGCGTGACGTGTTGCTGTCTGCAGACGTGTGTAGGGTGGGAGGGTAGAGACTGTGTGACGTTGTGTTGCTGTCTACAGACGTGTGTAGGGCGGGAGGGTAGAGACTGCGTGACGTGTTACTGTCTACATACGTGTGTAGGATGGGGTGCTCGGACTGTGTGACGTTGTGTTGCTGTCTTCACACGTGTGTAGGATGGGAGGGTAGAGACTGTGCGACGATGAGTTGCATTCTACAGACGTGTGTAGGACGGGGGGAGGGGTGGAGACGTTTGTTTGTTTGTTTATTTATTTAACACATCACAACACGCATACAAGATGGCCAATTTTGCGATTGGCACAAAAGACCAAGCTGGTCTTAAATCTAGGTGCCTCTCGAAACAGCGTCTTTAACCTATAAAACGCTTGACCACCGACACGGTGCGACAATCGCTACCTGCCCCCCGGCAGCACGCCCCATCGCCACACAAAGCATGCACTCGTCTGAGTGGTACCCAACACTATGCCTGCACCCGGTAGCACCTGGTTAGTTCTGAATGTTAGTTTGTTGTGTTAAAGCGTTTTGTGTTCATAAGAAACGTCTGAAATGTTAATGCAACAAACGGCTCAAGGTTCTTTCTGATACCATATTCAAAAATAAGTGCTTGCGAGATCTCCTTTTCAGTTAAATTAGTAAACATATTTGTTGTGCTTCGGAGTTTAGTGAATAGAATATCTCTATGGAAAGCATAAAGAGGACAGTGAGATATGAAGTGAATTGTATCCTGTTTAAAGTGGTCACATGGGCATGATGGGTCATGTAGGGGATTGATGACAAATACGTCTGCGTTTAGTTGAGTGAGGCCCATTCTAAATCTTGCATGTAGCGCGTTGCCTACTTTTGTTCCTAGCGAATAATATTGTGGTGGTATCGTGGCACCTGTGCGACCCATAATTGAACTCTTTAATTTATTGATGTTTGGTTGGTGTCTTAAATTTTCAGGAAGATTATTCCACACCTTTGTTGTGGCCAGGAAAGACGATTTTTTGGAACGAGGCGATTCTATTTCGCGGGACTGTTAGTGTAGTTGAATTTCTCAGGCGCCTTCCTGTAATGGTCTGCCGTGGTTCAGTAACTAGTTTTGTAATATAATTTGGGAGTCTCATACCTTCGTACTTGATTTTGTGAAACAAAAGAAGTTTATGAATTTCTCGCCGTGTTTTAAGCTCATCCAATCCCAATTCCGACCTAATTTTTCCTGATGATGTTCTATATAGTGCACCTGTGATTAATCTAGTTGCTCTTTTTTTTTGTAATTTTTCAAGTCTGAGTGCATCCGATATTGTTATATGCCCGTCGTATATGGTGTCTGCGTAGTCAAACAAAGCCCGAATGTAAATTTTGTACAAGTTTAGGAGGATTTGCTTTGAAATCTTACTTGCAATAGGATAAAGAGGGTTCAGTGCACAGTTGACCTTTAGGATAATGTCGTTTATGTGACTATGGAAGCGCAAGTCAGAAGAAAATGTTAGGCCGAGGTGTTTATGATTTTCTAAGTTTGGTATTGGCTGGCTTCCCATTCTGAGATTGAGGGGTTTACTGTTTCTCCTACATGTGAATGTTTGTTGGATCGTTTTTGCCGCGTTAAATTGTATGCCCCATTTTGTTCCAAATTCGTGTATAATATCAAGATCTTTTTGAATTGATTGTTGTGCTTCTAGTGAGCCTTGGGTGTGCGAAGAGCAAAGCGACGTGTCATCAGCGAAAAAACGTATTTCACTTGTAATCATGTCCGCCAAGTCATTTAAATATATTAATGCCAAAAGGGGTCCCAAAACAGAACCTTGTGGGCAGCCCGCATTTGTGGTAATTGGTGATGATAGGCTGTTTCCTACCCTTACACGCTGTTCTCTATTTTCTAAGTATGATTGTAGCCAATTTAAAGCAGTACCGGTAATCCCACAATCATTTTTGCATTTAAAAATAAGTCCTGCATGCCATATAGTATCAAAATATTTTTGTATATCGAAATATATACATGTAAAGTCAAGATTTCGATCTAAAGATGAATATAGAGTATGTGTCAAGTAGAGCAACTGTAGTTGGGTCCCATAATAGGGACGGTAACCACTTTGTTTCTAAGAGAGTATATTATTTTCCGTTATGTGTGAATAAATTCGTTTAAAAACTAACTTTTCTAGAATTTTGGACACACACGATAAGAGGCTAATTGGCCTATAATTTGTGGGATCAGAGCATGACCCTTTCTTTTTGAATATGGGCGATACATTAGCTTGTTTCCATTCCTTAGGGAAAAGTCCGAGTGATAAGGATTTGTTACATAATTTAGTAAGGGGTTCGTAGATAAGAATAGCAATTAATTTAAGCAGCCTGGGAGGTATTTCGTCAGGTCCTGTTGATTTATTTGGATTAAGATGGTTGAGCTGCTGAAGAACTTCATCTTCAGTGACTTGCATTTCTGCCAAACTTGGAAAGCTATGATTATATTGTGCGTCCATGGAGGGTAGTTGCAAGTTGTTAGGTGATTGGGATTGTCCCGCAAAATGCGCGTTAAAGAGTGTTGCCTTCTCTGCATCATCAATAATTGCACCATTTGGACCATCTAGGGGTGGTACGCTTTGGGACATCGTGGTACCAATTATCCCGTTTAAAATTTGATGGTATTTTCGAGGGCTATGTTTACATTCACCTAGTTTCCTAACCTGGCTCTTAATGTAACTGTTCTTTAGTGATTTGTTAAGTTCGGTGACTCTGTTCCGTTGATCTTTCCAATTATTCCAACTAAACCATGTCTGCATCCTTTTGGCACTTCTAAATAATCGGTCTCGTTTTCTGATATTTCTCTTGAGCTCAGAATTAACCCAAGGTTTGCTTGCCCCGTTGATTTTGATTATTTTTGTGGGCATGGAGGGTGTTGGGCGAGAGGGTGGAGACTGTGACGTTGTGTTTCTGTCTACAGACGTATGTAGGGCGAGAGGGTGGAGACTGTGTGACGTTGTGTTGCTGTCTATAGAAGGCGTGCGCAGGACGGGAGGGTGGAGACTGTGTGACGTTGTTTCAGAAGTATGTTCGGACGAGCATCACCTGTCGGTCTACACTCTGACCAGCACCTGTGGCTGCCTGCCACGACCCACCGTTGTTCAGCTCCCAGCCAGCAACCACGGCGCCTCCGTAAGATCGCCGGTCAGATTTGCAAATCATTTGGACTCGCTGAGTGCTCTACTGTATTGCTAATCTAGAGTTAGACTAGTGTAGTTGAGCAGGAGCGAATGATGACAAGAGAGGGTGAAGCGCGAACGAACGAAGCGCTCCTGCGCATATGCGTCACAATTTCACTTCACACTTTTGAAGCCCTGTGAAATATTATTCACGTTTCGCATTCTGGTTACTTCAATCGGACTTAGAACTGAATTTTTCATTGTGATTTTAAGTAGCTTTGAACACAAGAATTTCCTTGAAGTGATCATTTATATTTCATTCCATCCTTTTGCTCGCTGAAGTAAGCGTTTTTGTCCCAGTGACGTCATTTTCAAGTTATGATTGTTCATTCAGATCGATCCACTGTAACTTCCACCGTTCCTCGCCTAAGTAATCACATTTTTGGTCGAAGCGCCCTTAAAATCAACTAACTACCTCCACCGTTCCTCGAATCGATCCATGCTCGTAGCCTTGCTCACACCGCGGTATTCACTCTGGCACTCCATCCACCCTGACAGTTTCGTCTCACTGGGTCTATCAGCCTCCGAGGCCTTATAGAGAAGCACATCGGCAGCGCGCGCTACGAACTGAATCCGTTCGTGGCTCGTGCTTGACGTTCAATGCTAAACAAAGTAGACGTGAGCAGATATGTCAGAGCAGTGTTACCTCAGTTTTACCTCAGTTTTACCTTAGTTTTACCTCAGTTTTACCTCAGTGTTACCGTGGTGCGAAACAAGGCTGCGAACAGGAATCGATTCGATGAATGGTGGAAGTTACCGCGATTCGATCTGGAGGAATATTCTAAGCATGACAAGGACGTCATTTGGACATAAAACGCGTACATTTAGCAAACAAGACAGAGGAAATGAAACGTCACGGGAGTAGACTCGCTCCGGCATGGTTATCGCTCGTCATGGCGTCAACATATGCCGGTGAGCCCGAGCACCTTAAGCTCACCACTTGGATGTATACGTATCGACTCGCTATACAGCTGAAGCACTTGGGCTGCATGGTGCACTTGGTATTTCAGCCGTACCCGTGGGTGGTGGCGGTAAACCAATGTGGCGGACTACAGGGTGCACTTGGTATTTCAGCCGTACCCGTGGGTGGTGGTGGTGAACCAATGTGGCTGACTACAGGGTGCACTTGGTATTTCAGCCGTACCCGTGGGTGGTGGCGGTAAACCAATGTGGCAGACTACAGGGTGCACTTGGCCATTTCAGTCGTACCCGTGGGTGGTGGTGGTGAACCAATGTGGAGGCTGGTGCCACAATCGGTGGAACTTCTGCGTACCAACGCAAGCCAAGCAAACAGAGATCGCGGTAAGCCGGCTTTACTGCGCACGTTGTGGACGGATGTCAGAAGTGTTCATCTGATGAAGGTCTTCACAATATGACCGGATGTGGGATCTCGCTACACCAGGAAGTATCCGACATGCGCATGGCCACGGCCAGCCACGGTGCACGTGTCCCCAAACTTCGCAAAATCAGTGTTCCGGTGCGAGATCGCAGGTCTTGTTCTCGGAGACGAAATTCGAGGTGTACCTTCTTGCTAATGACTTATATTATTCGGTGCAAAGGTGTTGACTGCAAAAACATCTCTTGCAGTTAGACAACTTTATTGCCACTCCGTTTTCTGGTGTGAAATTGTATGGCCCGCGTTTGCTGTCATGGGGAAGAGGGGAACGTTTTCTTCATTCTCAACCACTATTTGCGTATGATCTATCTTCATCTATCTTCTTGCGATACTATCCATGGCATGGTTTAGGTTTTCATCGTAATGATTGGTTGCTTAGTGGAGAGAAACAGTTATATAGGTGCTCCATGGTTATACAACTTTCATATTGCGGGTTCAGTTACACCAGGACGACGGGTTTACCCTTTCTTTTTACTCTTGGTGCCAGGGTTACTCTTTATCAGTTACTCTTAACTTACGAGTTACCCTGTATCAGTTACTCTTAACTTATAACTCCTTAACTCCTCTTCCTATAGGAAGAGTCGAATCATATTCTAGTGTGTTGCATTTGGCACGACGCAGTGTGCTCTACACTGTTAAGGATGCGAGTGACCATGAGTGTAGACATTATTACATTATTGGTGAAGAATGGCCCTCAGGCCATTCTTACCATCACAGGTACATAGACGCAACGCTAAAACCGAACATTATTGATGTGGCAGCTGCATGGGTGGAGAATCGACCCCCGCCACCCCCGCCATGGCGGGGGCTCCGCTTGGGCAACCCCCGCATTGCGGGGGTTGGCCCGGTGGGGGGCCCCCGAAGGGGGCCCGCCGCGCCGAGCGGTGCACCAGGCACCTCTGTGGTCCTGTGCGGGTCGGCCCGCTAGAAAGGGTGGCCCCTTGTGCAGGTGGGCACCCTGGAAAGGGTGGGCCCCCTGGAGTGGGTGGGCCCCCTGGAGAGGGTGGGCCTCCTGGAGAGGGTGGGGTCTGGATAGAGTGGACCCTGGAGAGATTGGGCCCTTTGAGAGGGTGGGCGTCCTGGATAGGGTGGGCCCCTGGAGAGGGTGGGCCCCCTGGAGAGGGTGGGCCCCCTTGAGAGGGTAGGCCTGGGTAGACTGGACACCGGAGAGTGGGCCCTTTGAAAGGGTGGGCCCCTGGATAGTGTGGATCCCTGGAGAGGGTGGGCCCTGTAGAGGACGGGGCCCCCTGGAGAGGGTGGGGCCTGGAGAGGGTGGGGCCTGGAGAGGGTGGGCCCCCTGAAAAAAATGGGCCCTGGAGAGGATGCGCCCCCTAAAGAGGGTGAGGCCTGGATAGAGTGGACCCTGGAGAGAGTGGGCCCTTTGAGAGGGTAGGCCTCCTGGATAGGGTGGGCCCCCTGGAGAGAGTGTCCCCCTAGAGAGGGTGGGCCCTGGAGAGGGTGGGCCCCCTGGAGAGAGTGGGCTCCCTGGAGAGGGTGGGCCCCCCTGGACATGGTGGGCCCTGGAGAGGCTGGGCCACCTGGAGAGGATGGGGCCTGGTTAGAGTGAACCCTGGAAAGAGTGGGCCCTTTGAAAGGATGGGCCTCCTGGATAGGGTGGGCCCCCTGGAGAGAGTGGGCCCCCTGGAGAGGGTGGGCCCTGGAGAGGGTGGGCCCCCTGGAGAGAATTGGCCCTGGAGAGAGTGGGCCTTTTGGAGGGTGGGCCCCCTGGATAGGGGGCCCCTGGAGAGGTTGGGCCTTGGATAGGGTGGACCCTGGATAAGGTGGACCCCCTGGAGAGGGTGGGCCCTGTTGAGGGTGGGCCCACTGGATAGGGTGGTCCCCCTGGAGAGGGTGGGCCCTGGAGAGGGTGGGCCCTGTTGAGGGTGAGCCCCTGGTAAGGGTGAGCCCCCTGGTAAGGGTGCGCCGTCTGGTAAGGGTGGGCCCCCTGGAGAGGGTGGGCCCCCTGGATAGGGTGGGCCCCCTGGAGAGGGTAGGCCTGAGTAGACTGGACACCGGAGAGTGGGCCCTTTGAAAGGGTGGGCCCCTGGATATTGTGGGCCCCTGGAGAGGGTGGGCCCTGTAGAGGGCGGGGCCCCTGGAGAGGGTGGAGCCTGGAGAGGGTGGGCCCCCTGCAAAAAATGGGCCCTGGAGAGGGTGCGCCCCCTAAAGAGGGTGAGGCCTGGATATAGTGGACCCTGGAGAGAGTGGGGCCTTTGAGAGGGTAGTCCTCCTGGATAGGGTGGGCCCTGAAGAGGGTGGGCCCCCTGGAGAGGGTGGGCCCCGTGGAGAGGGTGGGCCCTGGAGAGGGTGGCCCCTGGAGAGAATTGGCCCTGGAGAGAGTGGGCCCTTTTGAGAGGGTGGGCCCCCTGGATAGGGGCCCCTGGAGAGGTTGGGCCCTGGATAGGGTGGACCCTGGAGAAGGTGGACCCCCTGGAGAGGGTGGGCCCTGTTGAGGGTGGGCCCCCTGGTAAGGGTGGGCCCCCTGGAGAGGGTGGGCCCCCTGGAGAGGGTGGGCCCCCGGAGAGGGTAGGCCTGGGTAGACTGGACACTGGAGAGTGGGCCCTTTGAAAGGGTGAGCCCTTGAGAGAGTGGGCCGCCTTGAGAGAGTGGGCCCCCTGAAGAGGGTGGGCCCATTAAAAAATGGGCCCTGGAGAGGGTGCGCCCCTTAAAGACGATGGGGCCTGGATAGAGTGGACCCTGGAGAGAGTGGGCCCCTGGAGAGGTTAGGCCCTGGATAGGGTTGACTCCCTGGAGAGAGTGGGCCCCCTGGACATGGTGGGCCCTGGAGAGGCTGGGCCCACTGGAGAGGGTGGGGCCTGGTTAGATTGAACCATGGAAAGAGTGGGCCCTTTGAAAGGATGGGCCTCCTGGATAGGATGGGCCTCCTGGATAGGATGGGCCTCCTGGATAGTGTGGGCCCCCTGGAGAGAGTGGGCCCCCTGGAGAGGGTGGGCCCTGGAGAGGGTGGGCCCCTGGATCGGGCGGACCCCCTGGAGAGAGGGCCCCCGGAGACGGTGGGCCCTTTGAGAGGGGGCTCTCTGGAGAGAGTGGGCCCTTTGAGAGGGTGGGCCCCCTGGATAGGGTGGGCCCCTGGAGAGAGTGGGCACCCTGGAGAGAGTGGGCTCTCTGGAAAGGACGGGTCCCCTGGAAATGGTGGGCCTCAGGGAAAGGCGGGCCCTGGAGAAGGTGGGCCCCTTGAGAAAGTGAGTCCCGAGAATGGTTTGTACAATGTACATTGTATAATGTAGTGTTTGTGTACAAACGTACCTCCAGCCTACTACACTGCTGCCAATATTATTAAGGGCGACGCTTGGCGGCCATTCTGTTGCCTGTCTTGGATATAGCGGCGTTTGCGAGTGTGATAAATGTGGATCTGAACTACAAAATACATCGGTGTAGGGTTATTACCTGGAATTGGTCCGATTTACCTAGAAGCAGTGTCAGATTCCCCTTTTTGGACGTCATTTCACCACGGCGTCAAAAGTTGGGTAATCATTTAGCAGAAGTCACACTTGGGAAACAATCAATAGTGTACTGCATACCTTTTGTCTTGGCACCGCGGAAATGTCGTGTTCGGAAATGGTGAGATGTAATATCAGGAGATGATGTATGCTTTGTGATTTCTGTGTAGTTTCGCTTTCATGTGTTTCTTCCCATGCATCATGTCGTACTTGTCGTTTTTGTCGTTTTGATTTCCTCGAGTCATTATTAAACTGCGGGTTGAGGCCCTTGAAATATGAAAATCCTAGTTGATATATGTACGTATCTAAGTCGCTTTGTGGATGTATCAAAACCCAACTGTTATTGGCCTCAAAGCTTTCGAGTGTGATGTTAATCCAGAACAGAAACAATGGCCAGTATTGAGCCATGCAATAGTGTACTGCATACCTTATGTCTTGGCATCTCGGAAATGTCGTGTTCGGAAATGGTGAGATGTAATAGCTATATGTTTGTTTTTCGAAAGTTTGCCAGATTTTGCCAGAACATTTTTTTACAAGGGTGTTCATTTTTCACAAACGGACCCAGGCACGTAACCAGGAATTATCTCATCAGGGGGGGGGGGATGGCTCCTAAAAGGTTCCAAGGCCAGCTCCAAAAGGGCCTAAACAACGGCTAACTGACTGGCTTTGCGGCAGATTTTTGTGACCAGGGGTGGGGTGCGGGGGTGGGGGGTGAGAAGCGATGTTGGCGATGGCCCACTACGGGTAGAAAAGGGCCCATCAGGGGGGGGAGGGGCAACCACGGGGGGGGGGCTGCCCCTCCCCCATGGCTATGTGCCTGAACTGACTCGAGAAAAAGCTCTTTGTACTTATTTAATACAACGAAGAATGGCTCTTAGATGCTCCTGGGTTTTAGACATTGCGTGTAAAGAAAGCATACGACCTTCAATATACTTGCTTGCTTGACAAAGGCCCCAATTTTGCGTTAGCTCAAAAAGTAGATCGTAGCTGCTTGGAAAAGGCAGAATCAGGCGTAAAAAGGGCGATCTATGGTTTGCGGTGGAGGAATGTGAGGGAGACAAAACAGCAAACTGTACCTCAGGTACCGCGGGCAGGCTTATCACAAAGCACCTCTAGCACAGGTCATTCAAAGCTTCGCCCCATGTTTCCCGACACTCCTGCATACCAACCACCGAGAGCCACAACTCAATTAGAATCTGAGTTGAAAGATTTAAAAACAAAAGTTCTTAAAGCATATAAATATCACAACAAAGCATCGAACAAAAGGTCGGACAATTATGCGAAACAGAGGGAAGTACTTCGGGAAATGAAAAACAACGATAATGTAATAGTAAAGCCGTCAGATAAATGCAAAGGATTCGTCGTGCTAAACAAAACGGATTACATTGAAAAGGCCAGTAAAATAACGGACGATTATCAGAGCATTTCTTCCCAACCAAACCCTACCAAACGTCTCGAAATTGAAACATGTACTATTATCAAGGAAACTTTATCAGGGAAGTTACATAAAGACATAGTGTTATCTCTCCTTCCTCATTCCAGCCGCACAGCGGAATTATACGGGCTCCCCCAAAACCACAAACTAGAGGTTCCACTGCGCCCTATAGTGTCGGCGAGTGGTGACCCCCTAGACAAGTTATCTTGGTTCTTGAGCAAGATTCTGGTCCAGATACTAGCGTTGGTTCCCGCCCATCTGACAAACACGGAGTCGTACCTACAGAGGATGAAAGAAACGTTCCCTACCAAACTTCCGGAAGGCAGTATTGTTTTCACCTTGGACGTGAAAAATCTATATGGCAGCATTCCGATAAAGGAGGGAATAGATGCTGTGATTCGTCTAATCGAGGACCATCTGGATGACATTTGTCTTTTCGGGATTGGGGTACAGGACTGTGTGAAATTACTAACACATATTTTCAGCAATAACCTCATACGTTTCGGTAACTCCATGTACAAGCAAACAAAAGGAGTGGCTATGGGTAACCGATGTGCACCTCCTTTAGCGATTGCTTTTATGCACCGCCTTGAGTCGATCTTCTTAGCTTCGTATGATTTGAAACCAGCTCTCTACATGAGGTATATAGACGATATTTTTGGTGTTTGGACACATGGCTTGGCCTCTCTGCTCGACTTCTTTGCAGAAATTAACCAACAACACTCCAGCATCAAGTTCACCTTCGAACACACTGGTCATAGCAGTTCGATTCCTTTCCTTTATACGTTGTTTGTAGTTCAGGCTGATGGGAGCTACACCACCGAACTGTACTTTAAACCTATGGCAGCCCCCATCATCTTGCACTATGATTCGCCCCACCCGATGGCTACTAAAAAGGCCGTTTTAACATCCCAAATGAGGAGAGCAGCACGAGTCTCCTTCGATACTATTTCATGCGAGCGGAGCCTTGCGAAGATGACAACTCTTTTCCTGGAAAACGGATACCCAGCACATCGGGTACACTCCGCCGCTCGTGCTGTTCACCCTCACAACAGGAGTAGGATAAGTGGGCAACGTCGGCATCGAGCAGGTAGTAATCCCAACTATGTTTACATGAGACTTCCATTTGTCGATGACCAACTATGTCGACAGGTAAACACAGCCATCCGTTCGTCTCATCTAAACCATGTTAGGGTAGCCTGGACTAGCGGACCTACGCTGAAATCTTACCTGGTCCGCTCAGCCCTGGAAATTCCGCCATGCCCTGCTGGTAGAAGAACGTGCCACACCTGTATCAACGGGCTCAAGGGTAGATGCACGCGGAAAAACGTAGTTTATAAAATAACGTGCAACCGCTGTCTTGGAATATTTTATGTCGGTGAAACCAAACGTAGTATCAGGGATAGGTACAATGAGCACTTGGGAGATGCCAGACTTCGAAGAGCATACACACCTTTAGGCGAACACATGATCGACAAACATTCTAACATGGAACACAGCGACACTAACACAAACTTCAAAGTAGAAATTCTAGCAACAGCCAGGGACAACGCTGATCTAAAGGTCCTCGAATCTCTACACATACGTAATCTACGGCCGCAACTAAACACGCAAACGACGTCTTGGTATATCACTTAAATTGCATAAACATAAATTATATTTTATGTATTGCGCGTTATATTGGATCTATGTCTATATATGTGCGTGAGTGTATGTATCAATATGTATGTGGACCATCGGCTCGGGCTTCCTCAGAGGATTCTATCTTGACATAGTTTGTTTCTGGTTTGGAGTTTCTTTAAGTGCCTGCACCACTGAGGAGGCTTTTCTGCATTCCACATGTCTTTTGCACGCTTTTTTTTCTCGCGTGCTTTTTTTTTTCAATTGCTAAACTTGACATTTTTTATATCACTCCTGACGATGGCCCCTGGCCGAAACGTTGAGTAATAAAGTATAATCCTTAACGTTACTTTTGATGTCAACTCAGCACCTCCTGGTATATTGAAGGTCGTATGCTTTCTTTACACGCAATGTCTTTGTACTTACTTGTGTTCAATATGCAATGGAGCGCTTCAAATGTATGAAAATGAACACTATTGTTTGTCACATCCCAAAATTCTTGTGAGGGCCCATATATTTGGGTTTCTGTGCGGAACAAAGCAGCTAACTTCAATCAAAGACAATGTTTTTGGAAAATCCCACCTTTTCACGTGTTCATTTAAAGACGTATGGACAATTATGACACTTGTCCCTGCCCCCCCCTCCTTGGCTACGTCCCTGCCTCCCTTGGCTACATGGGCAATTGGACAATTAAACAATGCACAATTATGCAACTTGTCCTTTAAATAAAAAGTGTCACCCATGCATATTTCGAAAGCTAAATCACCGCTATACACAATGCGCGCTAATCCATTCTTGTATCTGCTATAAGTTTTATAAAGCGGCTACCCAAATATAGATGTGCAAAATCATTTAAGTGCAAAAATGCCGATTCCATACTTTTTTTTAGAGAAATTACTAAATTTTGGACATTTAATACACTGAAAATCCTAAGTATGTATGATGTTTGGAATCTACAAGAACTTTCCTATATAATGAGGGGCGAACGGGATCTCTATCACCGATATTGTGACCACTATAAATGTCCGCTAAAATGCCCAAAGTCTGAGACCGCAACGTACATATTAATTCTGTATCGTTTTTTTCTGAGGATTGCTTTTGTCATGATGGTGGTCGAGAGACATGACAAGGTCCGTGAATATTGTGCCAAAAACCGTAGATATGGTTAGGGAATATACCTACCTACTTAACCCGTTTGATGTGTACTTCAAAGTAATTTTACCACGATATACTGAAGGGTATTTTTCGAACTAAATTATGGTGGTGGACGCGACGGGGTCATCGGACCTTCCCCGTTATCTTCAAGTTATCATCTGGGAATGGCTGTTTTCTTCCACCAGAACGTAAAATCTGCAATCTGCAACTGGAACCCCCTGCAACTGGGGGCCCCTATGGCTGGGGGCCCTTGCTGCGAGGGGCCCCTAGGTTGGTGGCGGGGGTTGCCATTTTCAGAATTCTCCACCCATGGGCAGCTGAGTCATCTTGTGTGGCCGCTGCGATACCTGCCCTATATAAACATACACGCATGCAAGTGACCAAAGCAGACCAGTTCTTGTGGATACAGACTAAGACAACGTTTCGGCTATCCTGTCCTCCTGTTCTTCACAAATATAGCTCACTAAAAACAGCTTGAACAGTAGAATAGCACACTTTTAGCCCAAAGCAGTTGGCATGGGATTAGTCTAACGTGGCGCCTTCCGCGCTTTTTCTAATGCGCTTTTTAAGCTGAAACACATGCACGTAGCCTTTTCAAACGCTGACAGAATAGCGGTTTGGAATTAATCTGGATGCAACAATCCACTAGTTGCACCGATTTTAATCCGATCTAAACTTTTCGCTCATCTTCGCGAGCAATTGTACCACGGTGCTCGCAAACTTGAAACTTGAAGCACAGCCATTAATATTATCATGCTTGGCAACGAACGCAGACTCAATCGCTCTCCTGCACATTTTGTTCAATCTCAAGGCGAGCACTGACCAAGGGAGGTGAGATTCCTCATCAACGTGAACTACGATTGAGTTTGAGACTCGGCGATCCTCAGATTGACGCCATGTTCCACCACGAGGGGGATGGCAGCGGGAGTATATTATCGCTGCCAGCCGCCGGTCTGTTTCTCCGAAATAACTCTCGTCACATCTCCCACATAAACTGTGTACACTACGCTGCGATGGCTTGCAGGATGGTTGCGTCGAAGGCTGGCCATGTATTCAATTTGGATAACCGCTGAGCGATTTGTTTGGAACTTCCCTTTGATAAAGCTGGAACTGGCCTGGCACTTTCAGAGTCCGGAGTGCTGACATGTATGTGCCTTCTGGATGCACTAGTGAAAGCATGGAAATTACAGAGCTGACTAAGCATCACATCAAAGCCCAGTCTAAGATCCCACTTGTCCTGAGCCGACTTCATATCTTCAGCTATCAGTCCTAACATTTGCCACCTGTCTGTCAGTAAACATTTGCCACCTGTCTGTAAGTAACTTGCGCCTGCCACACAATGTCACACATTCCCTTAATTTCACGAATCGATTGTAGCTTCTTCTATGAAACTTACACCGATGTATCTCGAAACTGACCGTCATATAGCGATTTCCATTAAGATTTCCGTTTTCGTTCGTCTGGCGAAGGCCGCATGCCCTGTGGTTAGCGCTTGTTATACAACGAAAGCGATATGGCGATATTTGCCAGAGGCTTGCCTTATTCACAAGTGGTTCAGACCAGCGATAGACCGGTTTATAATGTGATATGTAAATGTGAACTTAAGTTTTCACCATAATTGCGGGTCACCCATGCGTTTTAGTTCATTTGTTCAATTTTGGTATGTTCCAGTGGATTAAAGCATCGTTTGGCACGAAAATAAAATATAACATGCTTTTCAGCGCTACTCAGGTCAGGCATTGCCTAAAGTATCTTAATGGGCGGACTGCCCCTGGACATGGTTGCCGTGTATAGCTAGGCTGCGTGTAGCCGGGCTGTGCATAGGTGGGCTGTCACCCACAGCACAGCGGTGACAGCCTGATCGCATTAGCCGGCTGTCACAGCAATTCTGTCCTGACCTGACCTGTCCAGGCTCATCGTCATTGCAGGCGGGGCGAGGAACATCTGAAGCTGAAGTACTGCCAAGGCTGGATCATCCTACCCTGCATAATCGGGGTTACCAGGGGCGCGACCAGGAATTTTTAGGGGTGGAGGAGCCGGGCCAAAAAAAACTCACGAAAGAGAGGCCGCTCTTAGCTCGCGAAGAGCCCGGAAAATATCTAATTTTGTGTGGTGAAAATATAAAAATGCCTGATTTCATCCAGCGTAATTTGATTGCTAAGGAGGAGACCCGGTCCCGCGGGCCCCCTTGGCTGCTGCGCCTCTGGGTGGCACCGTCCAGAGTGGCGCACATGGGTGCAATGCGATGCAATGCAATGGGACGAAGCAATGCGATTCACTTAATTACTGTGCAGATCCCCCAGGAATCAATTAAGCCTGTCGCCAATGCAAGCCACCAGTCAGCTGATTGCCCTCTGAGTGCTGTGTGACTGCGGCGTGTCCAACCCCTCGGCAGGTGTACTGTTGCGACATCCGGTCTGGTGAGTTTGGGTGTGGCGTCGTCACGGTGCAGGAGCACGTGCAGTGTCGCTGTGGATGCACCATGACTGATGCCGACTGCGACACGCCAGACCAGGTGAGTGCCATGATGCCGACTGCGATACTCCAGACCAGGTGAGTGCCATGCTGCCGACTGCGACACTCCAGACTAGGTGAGTGCCATGCTGCCGACTGCGACACTCCAGACCAGGTGAGTGCCCTGCTGCTGACTGCGACACTCCAAACCAGGTGAGTGACATGCTGCCGACTGCGATACTCCAGACCAGGTGAGTGCCCTGCTGCCGACTGCGACACTCCAGACTAGGTGAGTGCCCTGCTGCCGACTGCGACACTCCAGACCAGTTGAGTGCCATGCTGCCGACTGCGATACTCCAGACCAGGTGAGTGCCCTGCTGCCGACTGCGACACTCCAGACGAGGTGAGTGCCCTGCAGGCCAGGCTTCCATCGGTGGCGTCATCACCAGGCTTCCATTAATGGTGTCATCACGTGGCTTTTATCAGTAGCGCCATCAATGGTGTCATCAGTGGTGTCATCACCAGGCTTTGATCAGTAGCATCACCAATGGTGTCATCAGTGGTGTCATCACCAGGCTTTGATCAGTAGCATCACCAATGGTGCCATCAGTGGTGTCATCACCAGGCTTGCGCCAGTGGCATCTTGAACGCAGATTTATGTAGGAGAGCAGTCTCACAAGGTGTTTGGGGATGATGTTCCCCTGCTGCAATGGGTTCGGGCCATGTCCGGAGGTCATGTTCCCCTGCTGCACTGGGTTCGGGTCATGTCCGGAGGTCATGTTCCCCTGCTGCACTGTGTTCGGGTCATGTCCGGAGGTCATGTTCCCCTGCTGCACTGTGTTCGGGTCATGTCCGGAGGTCATGTTCCCCTACCGCACTGGGTTCGGGCCATGTCCGGAGGTCATGTTCCCCTACCGCACTGGGTTCGGGCCATGTCCGGAGGTCATGTTCCCCTACCGCACTGGGTTCGGGCCATGTCCGGAGGTCATGTTCCCCTACCGCACTGGGTTCGGGCCATGTCCGGAGGTGATGTTCCCCTACCGCACTGGGTTCGGGCCATGTCAGGAGGTTATGTTCCCCTGCTGCACTGTGTTCGGGCCATGTCTGGAGGTCATGTTCCCCTGCTGCACTGTGCTCGGGCCATGTCTGGAGGTCATGTTCCCCTGCTGCACTGGGTTCGGGCCATGTCCGGAGGTCATGTTCCCCTACCGCACTGGGTTCGGGTCATGTCCGGAGGTGATGTTCCCCTACCGCACTGGGTTCGGGCCATGTCAGGAGGTTATGTTCCCCTGCTGCACTGGGTTCGGGCCATGTCCGGAGGTTATGTTCCCCTACCGCACTGGGTTCGGGCCATGTCCGGAGGTCATGTTCCCCTACCGCACTGGGTTCGGGCCATGTCCGGAGGTCATGTTCCCCTACCGCACTGGGTTCGGGCCATGTCCGGAGGTCATGTTCCCCTACCGCACTGGGTTCGGGCCATGTCCGGAGGTGATGTTCCCCTACCGCACTGGGTTCGGGCCATGTCAGGAGGTTATGTTCCCCTGCTGCACTGTGTTCGGGCCATGTCTGGAGGTCATGTTCCCCTGCTGCACTGTGCTCGGGCCATGTCTGGAGGTCATGTTCCCCTGCTGCACTGGGTTCGGGCCATGTCCGGAGGTCATGTTCCCCTACCGCACTGGGTTCGGGTCATGTCCGGAGGTGATGTTCCCCTACCGCACTGGGTTCGGGCCATGTCAGGAGGTTATGTTCCCCTGCTGCACTGGGTTCGGGCCATGTCCGGAGGTCATGTTCCCCTGCTGCACTGTGCTCGGGCCATGTCTGGAGGTCATGTTCCCCTGCTGCACTGTGCTCGGGCCATGTCTGGAGGTCATGCTGCTGGGTGGACGGTGCTATATGACCTTGGTGGACGGTGTTATTATTTGGTATTCCAATCCCATCCGTTGGTGCTGTGCTTTAGCAAATGTCAAATGTTGCAATACCATAATATGTGCGCCATGAAGACTCATAGTAAATAATGTTGGCATCAAAGCCTCCTAATATAGCGATTGATGTTGTATTAGCTCAGTTTCCTAATGGATAACACACTGAGCATCGCATCGGTATATCACAAAAGGTCACCGCACTTAGTGTGTGGTTATATGTAAGCAGAGAA
This sequence comes from Ashinkailepas kermadecensis, assembly GCA_034440615.1. Lineage (NCBI taxonomy): Eukaryota > Metazoa > Arthropoda > Thecostraca > Neolepadidae > Ashinkailepas > Ashinkailepas kermadecensis. The sequence goes on from JAOTOM010004583.1 coordinate 44,717, forward strand.
ACCGCTTTGCGACCTCATGTTCCCAAACACCCGATATTCTCAGCTAAAGTGTCAAGGTGATGTGACCTCAGCTATGCGACGGGTTGTCTGGATCTCCGTGCGTATACACGGCCAGATCTGAGAGACGAGGAGGGGGGTCTTGATCTCCGTGCGACATACATAGCCGTCGCTCAGAAAGTTGGGTGAAATTTGAACCCGGATCCTACCGCACCGCTTCTGATTTTTTTTCCTCACAGGAGTTCAACCATCGGCAATGCAGATGTCAGTGCAGAGCACAGAAGACTTGTGCGGGTGAAGACAGACACTGGGACTCGGAAATCTGCCGCTGTGTGTGTGCACGCCCGAAACACTGCAGCTCCGGATTTGCCTGGAGCGAGGAATACTGCAAGTGAGACCACGTCTGGGTTGCACCTTCCTGCCATCAGACGCTCTACCACGCGTGACGGAAGGCCCTCTGAAAGAACAACACTACAAATATTATTGGGTTAAAAGTGATAATAACCTTATCTTTTTTTCGTAGTTTCAATCCCTATGAAAATTCTAGCCGAAAATTAGCTAGGTCACAGACCCAAAACAGTCCCCAAGTCATTGGGATTCAGCCTTCTATAATCGGTAATTTTGGGAGCCTCGTCTGACCAAGACAGGTTGGATTTTGCGAAGGGTCTACCCCACACATTTTCCTCGGATTTCGGCCACTTCATTTCGAAACGGGCCCATCTTTTCCTGATAAAAATAATTTGTTTTTAAATCCACATCGGGGCCTCGGGTCGTCGAATCTCCTCCTTCCTCAACTTGTAAGTTAGCATGGCACTGTTTTAAACCAGACATGCAGACCGCCTAAGCATGCATCTAGATGCAGGATGTCAAAACTTCCTTGGAACGAACGTCTACTCAGTATTCGTCGAGGGGTAACCGCTTGCAATGGCCAGTAGACGCTCGCAAGGGCCGACACGCAATAGTCGGGGTCCGTACACGTTTGTAAGCGCCCGCAGGCTCGTGAACTGGGCTCGTAAGGGCTCGTGAACATGCATACAGATCCGCGGACGTTCGAAGGGTCCGTGGACGTTTGTAGGGATCCGTAGACGTCCGTAAGGGCTCGTGAATGTTCACGATGGCCGGTAGATATGAGACAGGGTTCGTTTGCATTATTAAGGGTCGACGACAGCCTCGACGGACACAAAAAGTGATGCTGGCCTTTGTCTCCGCCATGGCGATCTCGTTGACGAATGCGTACATAGACGTCCCGTAGACACCCCGCGGGAGCCAAATGTGGGAAGAGAGGGACCGCCCTCGTCGCCCCCTTGGCTACGCCACTGCATGCGACTTGACCTGGCTGAATGATGTTAGCTCTACAATGGAGATCCGGATATCCTGAAGGCTTTCTACTTTCCCTCCACCCGCGGCTGGTGTGATGTGGACTTCGACATAATCGGTAAAACGCTTGCTGGTTTCGTAAATTGTTTGGAATATATTTACGCGGCTAAGTGTGGTGTGGCGCGTACACCTGACCTAGTCTGACGTGACGTAACTTGGTGTGGCGCGTACACCTGACCTAGTCTGACGTGACGTAACTTGGTGTGGCCTGATCTGATCTGATCTGTGCTAACCTTTGACCTGAGCTGTTCTGATCTGACCTAACTTTACCTGTGTGTTGCAGGTGCATGATGGTAATGCCCACTGATCTGACCTGACCTGACCTGACCTGTGTGTTGCAGGTGTATGCTGTAATGCCCACTGATCTGACCTGACCTGACCTGACCTTTGTGTTGCAGGTGCATGATGGTAATGCGCGCTGATCTGACCTGACCTGACCTGACCTGTGTGTTGCAGGCCTACTGAGCTGACCTGACCTGTGTATTGCAGGTTCATGCTGATCTGACCCACTGATCTGCAGGCCCACTGATCTGACCTGACCTGACCTGACCTGACCTGTGTGTTGCAGGTGCATGATGGTAATGCCCACTAGCTGGCCTGGATGGCTAGATTCGGACGATACGAACGAAATCGAAGTGGACTAGCATCGCTTCTAAACATCCAGAACGAAATCGGGCTTCTATGTCAACATTAACCCTCGCAGTGAGGGTGTTCTTTGACTCCCCTGAGGGTCGGGCTTCCAATGTGGACGTGAGCCCTCTCAGTGCGGGTGTCCTTTGAATCCACTGAGGTTTTTTCTGAGACTCAACCATTCAAGATGCTGTTTTGAAATTTGGGATACCTTTCGGCAACTGATAAACATATATTGTGCAAAAAAATGGCGCTGTACATACCATGCAGTTGCTGCGCCATACACCACAATAACAACCATGTGTCAACTGAATTACATCGTGTTCAGGTTCCGGACCTAAAACAGGTTAAAGTATGGTCATGACCTCGTCTCAATGTGTGTTTTAGATATATGTACATACATCTAAGCATTTGTCAGAAAAAAATGTTCAAGGTGCAACCAAAACCCTACCATGTTGTGTCCCCCCACCTCGTCGACCCACCCGGGATCTCCGGATATGACCAAAAGCGAAGCATGCGTGCATAGACAAACTATCAAAGAGTAATGCAAAATACACAAACTTGGCCTCACGTCAGGTCACTGAGGTAAAGAGAGGCGTTGAATATTGGGAATTATCGCTACCGTAGATCCCGACGCTGTTCGTATCAGTGACTGTGTATGTTCGGAGGTGAATGTGTATTTAGTTTCAGCTCTTCCAATTTATTTATTTATTTGTCTAACCTTCACAAGCAGTTCCATCACTGAGTCCAATAAGTTGTTGCAGTTCACATGCTGGCGGAGACAGTTGAGGGGGGGGGGGGGGTTAGGCGTGCCGGACCATAAAGGTCATTTGCGCCGCCTTTAAAGCGAGTACGTTACATGTCTGTCTATAACGCGAGCGTTTGTGATCAAGGTGCAGGCAAGTGGATATTTACGGTAAATAATTTTACATTAGTTTGCGTGATATTTTAGGTGCTGAAGGGGAGGGTCTGGGTTGGGGACAGCTCCCCGATATCTAAATGGTCTAGTTTACTTTTACTGTACTCCTCCACAAAATAATTCGTAGTTTGGGTGGGGGTGGGGGTGTTTTGAGAGTGGCGAGAAGTTGATTTTGCCAGGGTGCCGGCTTTAGCCTACTCTTATCGAAGAGCACCGAGGGATCTTTACCGTGCGAACAAGGAGGTAATTGTTCACACCGCTTATCACGCCGGCCGCCGCATGTAAGTTGTTAGTAGCGGGTTAGTCTAAGCATGCCATGTAGGGTTGTCAGTTGAGTCAGTACGGTGTTTTGCAATTCGGCTCTTCTACGTCCGCTGTACCTCTGGGTAGCCGTTCACGTTATTAGTTGTAAGGCAAATCGGCTCATCTACGTCCGATGGCTCCTCTGGGTAGTCGTTTTACGTTATGCTAGTTTTATTTTTGTTTGTTTATGTTTTCCTAAAGCAAGTCGGCTCATCTACTTCCGACGGCACCGCTAGGTAGCCATTTATTTCTAATTGAGAAGCAAATCGGCTCATGTACGTCCGACGCCATGCGGGGATGGCTATTTACGTGTTTCCTACGAGTGTTTCGCGGTTATGCATTGCCAGTTTATGAGACAGTTGACGCAATGCTACAATATATGTGTATTCGTGGCGTTTATTCTGAGTTTTCAACGGCTTGAGCAGCTGGCGAAGCAATGCGGCAGAAAGCGGAAAGAGGTGGACAAATGAATGTTTTCGGCCGAAAGAGGTGGACAAATGAATGGTTCCGGCCGAAAGAGGTGGACAAAAGTATGGTTCCGGCCGACTCTTCGAAATGACGTAAATAGCCCCATTGACCAAGACGTCCCATGGGCACCACATAGCACGTGCAGTGCCATTGACCAAGACGTTCCATGGGCACCATACCGCAGGTACAGCGCCATTGATCAAGACGTCCCATGGGCACCATACCGCAGGTACAGCGCCGTTGACAAAGACGTCCCATGGGCACCACACAGCATGTGCAGTGCCATTGACCAAGATGTTCCATGGGCACCACACCGCAGGTGCAGCGCCATTGATCAAGACGTTCCATGGGCACCACACCACAGGTACAACGCCGTTGACAAAGACGTCCCATGGGCACCACACCGCACATGCAAATGCAGATCCATGGCGGTCGTTGTTGCCGAAAAGCTGTGACAAAAACCAACAGAGGTGTGCCTATTGATCCGCCTATTCCTATTAATCTATTCCTGTCACAGAAAGCAGGTAGCGGCGATTCCATTGAGAAATGCCCAGGAGGAAGTGGATACACCAACCGAACTGCAGCAAGCTGGGGGACCGACCTGGACCAGCAGCCTGCACTGTCATCTGGCTCAGCGCCGGCCGCCTTTTGCTGCTGATTGGCTACTAGCTCAGCGCCCACCGTTTATCGCTGCTAGCCGTCTTGACTCGTGAATGGTTTTCAGAAATATTATGCTAGCGAGCACGAGATGTCTGGAATAAAATCGAACACCATTCATAGTGTATCACATTTTCGTGGAACATCTTGACGAATATATCAGCGAGCGACTTGACTGACGAAGACGGTAAAAATTACAGAACACACCTCCCCAAATCCTTTCTCGGAATGGACTCTGGTAAGACTGAGTCATAATGCTTTTGCAAGGATGTAACTAAGAGTATATAGGATATTGGAGGGATAGAGCTATCCCTGTGCTCCTCACAGCTCTACGAGGAGTCAGTAGAACATTTTAGGTCTCTGGCACAAACGGCTCGGAAATGGTTCTAAAAGAGCCTCTGTGGTGGGGCTGAATCCACCCCTTCGTGCATGGGAAAGGAAAGAGAGAGAGAGAGGGGGAGAGAGAGAGAGAGAGAGAGAGAGAGAGAGAGAGAGAGAGAGAGAGAGAGAGAGAGAGAGAGAGAGAGAGAGAGAGAGAGAGAGAGAGAGAGCTGGAGGGAGAAAGAGAGAGAAAAAAGATGAAGGGAGAGAACCTGCGGATAGGCAACATCGGTAGCTGAACGCTCGTCTTGAATGTAAAAAACTGCTGTTCTATGAAGAAACAAAGTCCGCTTCTGCCTTGTGCGTCCGTCCAGATTCCAATGACCAACAGCAGATCAGATGCTTTAACAATCATCATGCATTCTGCTCAGTATATTGAAAGATATCGAACGTTGACTGATTTCGCTGAAGTTTTGAATCACTCGATTAGTCGCTATATTAGCGCATGGACGAGGTGCTGACTAACACAGTATAAACTATATTAGCGCATGGACAAGGTGTTGATTGACACAGTATGGGCTCCATATTAGCGCATGGACTAGGTGTTGATTGACACAGTATGGGCTCCATATTAGCACATGGACTAGGTGTTGACTGACAGAGTATGGGCTCCATATTAGCGCATGGACTAGGTGTTGATTGACAGCATGAGCTGTATATCAGCGCATGGACTAGGTGTTGACTGACACAGTATGGGCTCCATATTAGCGCATGGACTAGGTGTTGATTGATACAGCATGAGCTGTATATCAGCGCATGGACTAGGTGTTGACTGACACAGTATGGGCTCCATATTAGCGCATGGACTAGGTGTTGATTGACACAGCATAAGCTGCGTATCAGCGCATGGACTAGGTATTAACTGGCACAGTATGGAACCAGATGTTGGCCATGAAACACCATGATCACTGGACTAGAAGTGTAGTGTAATACTAGGCATGGACCTGCTTTGCTATAACAAAGAGGCACCAGGAATATTATGGCTTTGCTCCGTTATCGCCATGCAATTCCCATAGGTACGATGCTAGGTTTCAAAAGCATTCGCGACTCTCTCCTTCACCAACAATGGTGACGCAATCTACGGTTCATGCTGGCAATGACGATCCTGAGGGCACAGAGGGAGACAAATGCCGCATGCTTGGCTTGCCACCTGATGCAGGATGTGCAGGAGCATACACAAGTGACATGTGTATAGTCATTTTCTTCATAGTGAGATAAATGTTGAGCACGAGTGTGTGGAGAGGCCATGTTTTAAGGTCAGGGAATTCCCAATATCCATTTTCCTCTGGACAGTATGGTTGCGAAGTTGTCACCAAGCGGAAGCGTCCAGCCACACTTAATAACACCAGCACGAGATCTCATGTAAAGTCCGCCAATGGTACATTAATATGTCTAGGTATGCACGTGCTATCCTGCTGCCCAGATGTGCCCAGTGGTGTGACATCAATAGAAAACACGGATGCCAACGGATCTCTATTGATATCCGTGAATCACCTGGAAAACCCTGCTGGATAAATTTGTTGTATGCGCCGTGACAGCATACGGAACTGCGCCCGCCGTTTTCTGCGCTCTTTTAAAAAAATCGTCCACCATTTAGGTTTGACTAGATGTTTGGAGCTAGACTATTGCTGCTGTAGCAGCGGTTTTTCCCCGAGCCCCGGACTAGCCATTTGTACGCACAATGTGCTGTTGGCCCCTTGCCAGGATAAGCCTGCTGAAGCGTTGAGCTGACGGCGCATCTAATGCTTCAGACTGTGCCAAGTTTGGGTAGCAGTCAATTCTTCTGATGCTTCAGACTGTGGCAAGTCTGGGTAGCAGTCCAGTCTGATGCTTCAGACTGTGCCGAGTTTGGGTAGCAGTCAAGTCTCACGCTTCAGATTGTGCCAAGTTTGGTAGCAGTCCAGTCTGATGCTTCAGCCTGTGCCAAGTTTGGGTAGCAGTCCTGTCTGATGCTTCAGACTATGCCAAGTTTGGGTAGCAGTTCAGTCTGGTGCTTCAGACAATGCCAATTTTGAGAAGTAGTCCCATTTGATGTTTCAGACTGTGCGATGTTTGGGAAGCAGCACCATCTGATGCTTCAGACAGACAGACAGAGCCCATGCCCCAATGGTGGCGGAGCCCACGCTCCGCACAGAATGTTGGCCAGGCTACTGGTCCACACAACTCCCGACCATATGGGATCACTCACTCGGCAGGGCATCGCCCTCTACACCCACAGATTGAGTCACGTAGCGCCAACAATTTCAGTGTACATGTTGTGATCAGTGTTACATGTCGGGTGCCAGAATATCCGCCACGTGAAATGACCGATATACGCGCCGGGGGGAAGGTTTCGACCTGACCTGGGGCTCGTCCCCACCGTCGGTTCTTGTGGCGTGTGACCTGCACTCGGTGACCTCCCGTTTAACACTGTGACTGCCATTCTTGGTCACGACCTTGGCTCGCTCGCGAGGACCGTCAGTCGCCGTCGTCGCCTGACGAGGGTCCCCGAGCGTGGCGCCAAACACCGGCGAGGCGTGGCGGGACGGCGGAGGCGCCGCCAGCGACCCTGGCGGCCGGCGGGCGAACTCGCCGCTGGCCGGAGTTGCCGTCCAGCTCCGCCAGGCGGCGCTGCCGGTCGGCCGGAGCGGCGCGCACGAGATGTGGACGGACGCCTGGAAGACGTGCGGCGGCGCGGCCGCGGCGGCCGTCTGCCGGGGCCGCGAGCAAACGAGCAGGTGGCGGCGCAGGTTCGACCTGCTGGCCGTGCTGTACCGCTGGCAGCCGGCGCACGCGTACGGCTTGCGCTCGGCGTGCACGTAGCTGTGGCGGGTCATGAGCGCGCGCCGGCCGAACAGGCGGCCGCAGGCGGCGCACCGGTAGCCGGAGGCGTGCGCCTGACGCCGGTGCCGCTCGTACTCGTGCTTGGTGGCGAACGCCGCCTGGCAGCAGTGCAGCGGCGCCGGCAGCGGCCCGTGCATGGTGGCCCGGTGGCGGCTGAGGTTGCCGCGCCGCGCCGACTGGTAGCCGCAGCCGCTGTGGCCGCACGGCACGCCCGCCTCAGACGGCGACTGCATCGCTCGCCGTCAGGCGGCACTGCGGTTGGCACACAGGTCTGAAACGACAGCCGGGAGTCAGGCTGGTGGAACACTTGTTCCGGAAAACGGTTCGACGTGGTTTCGTTCGGAACGACGGTCATGGGCGAGTGATCCTGGCACGTGAAGTTTGAATTCGTGTTTTCGTATGTGCAATCTGTAGAGACTGATGTTCACTAAAATGGCGATATTTGAAAGCCAGTAGGAAAAGACGTGCTCCTCGCACTACCCTATTGGGAATTTCTCGTTCGCGCGGGGTGGAGCGACTTGACCCACGGTGTAAGGACGCAGGCCCTGTGTCCAGACGGCAGTACGTCCAGGGCGAACCGGCTGCCATCTCCATAGGAATATGGTAGCGCGGACGTAAGTGCGAGAGAGAGAGAGAGAGAGAGAGAGAGACAGAGAGAGAGAGAGAGAGAGAGAGAGAGAGAGAGAGAGAGAGAGAGAGAGAGAGAACGAGAGAGAGAGAGCCTTGTCCGTGCAGAATGGTGGCGGAACTATCTAGCTAGCTTAGCCCCGTGGGCAATTTACATTTGCATTTACTTCCACAATTGCATTTACATGCTAAAGACCGTTTGGGCTCATTGACCTAAGGCGACGTGAGTTGAACAGTTTCTGAAATACGACCATTCTGGGATTATTTAGTACCTTGAGGTTGAGTCCAGTGTCCTCGAGGGGAGCTGTCCTCTGGTCCATGCCCCCACCCCCGCTCTGCCTACCCTTTTAGACTAGGCTAATGAGAAGCACATACAATTTACAATGGCTTCTTGCATATTTTGATAGCTTTCGATCGAGGGTGACTTGGAAAGAACTGTTCCTATTAAAGTGACTTGAACTTTCCATCACTTCGCTCTATTACTGTATATAATTTCCCTGGAGAGGATCGATAAGAACGAACTCAGGTTTGTGAACATTTTCGTTGAAGCGTGTGTTAAAAAAAAGTATACGGAGAAGACTGGGTTAGCTATGACATGGATTTATTTTTCGGATCAGCCCTGATTTTTCGTCACAATTTGCTAGAAAGTGAATTGTGAGATGCTATGTGAGATTTATCATGGTACCAGCGCTCTCTTTTTCAGTCCGTAATCAGTAGGAATGAGGTAAATCCTTAAATATACTATCTTGTGATTTGTTTGAACGTGAAGCACGTGACAAATGCCGACATTTGTAGCTACAAATTCGCGAAAAATATCGCTTACCGCTTCATACGGAGTTATAATAAACGAAGACAACAAGTTTTTCTGTGGAATGGAAAAACTAAACAACATTGCTGCTGGGCATGATGTTTGCAATACAAAAACGTTGGACAGTGCATTTTGTCATTGTATGTAAGGTATGAATATAACGATACCAACGAATGCGTACTCAGTGTGCTAACTCAGAACCTGGGATCGGCGGGCTCGGGAAAATACAGGGGAAAGGCCAAGCAAAGGTGGCTGAAAGGACGAGTTCAAAATGTGAAAATATTAGTCCTAACAACAAAACACGAGAAAGGAAGCCATGTACCAGTTCTCCCAGGCGATATGTCACATATCTCACATGCAGGTCACAAGTAACAACATCAAGAGTGCCTTGAAAATGTGTTAAGTTATTTATTACATAGTATTTATACTTAAATGTCCACTTACAGCAGCGCACAAGCAATCAGAATATATTTCGCGACCATCAGAGTGCCGTGATCTAAATGCCATTCCGAGTTCTCGTTTTTCAAAGTAAGCTCTTATTTCGTGTCCCATTTCTCCCCAGTGTTCCATATCTGTCGTTCCTTATCAAATCCACGATGAGTTATCATGCACAGAAAGTGAACTATCATGGACCTTGCAGATGCGCGATCTTACACAGCAACAATGTGAGCTACGTTTTGTTGGAGCATATATGGCTGTGGCTGAAACTGGTTGGATTTTCTAACATCAAAGTTGTCCTGAAGCGTGGCGACTTCAAAAGTAGCCACTTTTGCACGGTGGTAAAACGGACCAGTGAGCAACCATAATGAGGTACTGATCTTTCCGTTTCCTTACCTGAATATGCACCTTTTCATTAAATGCGTACATCAGTTATACTCGTACTCAGTCGCACGATTCCACTGAAGGTGCCGAGCGATGAGTTCACACTGAGGCGGACAGCCAAATGCCAGCGCAATGACTCATCTCATCACGCGCAGTATTTCACTCAATGCCAAATACGAATTCGGAATCTTGCTGGAAACCAGCTAGACAAGCGACAATTACAAGGAAACCTATGTCCCATATGGGTGCGCTTTTCCACAAGATAGGTGGTCACATAATTTCGCAATCCATGTAAAGATTGATCCGGATGACATATTCTTTCATAGAAAACAAAGTAGAGATAAATTATTGGGAAATATTAAATTAGATGAAAATGATCCTTTGATCTCAGGCTAGTAATTATCCGAGCATTTTTGCAAAGGCTATCGCGTTTCAAACATTAAGGGGTGTGCCTTGCTCCGGTCTAAGCTGTTCCCTGTCCAAATAAGACGTAACAAATACCACTTCAACTGGAATTGATGGAGTTCCGAAGGAGCAAATATTTACATCCTCCTTCTAATTCTCTGGCTTGACCTGTAGCATAACGTATGCCTGCGTTCACTCGATGATAGTTCAAGCACTCCACGTTCCCGTGATGATGCCTTGAGCACTCCTCACGTCCTCAAGATGATGAGCACTCCTCAATTGCTCGAGATGTTGGCCTGAGCACACCTCACATTCTCGAGGTGATGGCTTGAGCACTCCTAACGCTCTCGAGACGATGGCCTGAGCACTTCTCAGGTTCTCGAAACGATGGCCTGAGCACTCCTCAAGTTCTCGACACGATGGTCTGAGCACTCCACAGGTTCTCGGACGATGGCCTCAGCACTCTTCGTTCCCTTGTGGCGACAGCACATAAAGCATAACATGCAATTGGTTATCCGCACGTATCTCGGATCGGATTGGCTAGAATATTGACAAAGCTATCAGCTGGATTGGATTTAGCACTGACCTCAAATATATTTTGCTGCTCTGCTTGCTGTAACCGGTCAAATTTTTCCGATCGGATTGTACTTTGATTGTCGTTCTGGTTGTCATTGGACTTCGACTGAACACGGAATGACCTTCATGGATCCGGACTGGATTGGATCGATCAACTTCAGTCCATGTTCCGGCGCACCAGCCCGCCTCACGTGTGTGTGCTGGTGCTGCCGCTGCCACTGGCCAGTCGCTGGCTGGTAGACCTCTGGCTCGGCAGCGACACCACCAGCCCGCCTCACGTGTGTGTGTGGGGGCTCCCCCCCCCTGCAGTCGCTGGCTGGTAGACCTCTGGCTCGGCAGCGACACCACCAGCTGCAGGCCAGTCGCTGGCTGGTAGACCTCTGGCTCGGCAGTGACACCACCAGCCCGCCTCACGTGTGTGTGCTGGTGCTGCCGCTGCCACTGGTCAGTCGCTGGCTGGTAGACCTCTGGCTCGGCAGCGACACCACCAGCTGCAGGCCAGTCGCTGGCTGGTAGACCTCTGGCTCGGCAGTGACACCACCAGCTGCAGGCCAGTCGCTGGCTGGTAGCCTCTGCAGCGACACCACCACCGCCTCACTGCTGGCCAGTCGCTGGCTGGTAGACCTCTGGCTCGGCAGCGACACCACCAGCCCGCCTCACGTGTGTGCTGGTGCTGCCGCTGCCACTGGTCAGTCGCTGGCTGGTAGACCTCTGGCTCGGCAGCGACACCACCAGCCCGCCTCACGTGTGTGTGCTGGTGCTGCCGCCGCTGCCACTGGTCAGTCGCTGGCTGGTAGACCTCTGGCTCGGCAGCGACACCACCAGCCCGCCTCACGTGTGTGTGCTGGTGCTGCCGCCGCTGCCACTGGTCAGCCGCTGGCTGGTAGACCTCTGGCTCGGCAGTGACACCACCAGCTGCAGGCCAGTCGCTGGCTGGTAGACCTCTGGCTCGGCAGCGACACCACCAGCTGCAGGCCAGTCGCTGGCTGGTAGACCTCTGGCTCGGCAGCGACACCACCAGCCCGCCTCACGTGTGTGCTGGTGCTGCCGCCGCTGCCACTGGTCAGTCGCTGGCTGGTAGACCTCTGGCTCGGCAGCGACACCACCAGCCCGCCTCACGTGTGTGCTGGTGCTGCCGCCGCTGCCACTGGTCAGTCGCTGGCTGGTAGACCTCTGGCTCGGCAGTGACACCACCAGCTGCAGGCCAGTCGCTGGCTGGTAGACCTCTGGCTCGGCAGTGACACCACCAGCTGCAGGCCAGTCGCTGGCTGGTAGACCTCTGGCTCGGCAGTGACACCACCAGCTGCAGGCCAGTCGCTGGCTGGTAGACCTCTGGCTCGGCAGTGACACCACCAGCTGTAGGCCAGTCGCTGGCTGGTAGACCTCTGGCTCGGCAGTGACACCACCAGCTGCAGGCCAGTCGCTGGCTGGTAGACCTCTGGCTCGGCAGTGACACCACCAGCTGCAGGCCAGTCGCTGGCTGGTAGACCTCTGGCTCGGCAGTGACACCACCAGCTGCAGGCCAGTCGCTGGCTGGTAGACCTCTGGCTCGGCAGTGACACCACCAGCTGCAGGCCAGTCGCTGGCTGGTAGACCTCTGGCTCGGCAGTGACACCACCAGCCCGCCTCACGTGCGTGTGCTGGTGCTGCCGCTGCCACTGGTCAGTCGCTGGCTGGTAGACCTCTGGCTCGGCAGTGACACCACCAGCCCGCCTCACGTGTGTGTGCTGGTGCTGCCGCCGCTGCCACTGGTCAGCCGCTGGCTGGTAGACCTCTGGCTCGGCAGCGACACCACCAGCTGCAGGCCCGGTGCGGTTCGGACGGCCGCCGCACACACAGTGATTTACCCCATCGGCACTCCAGCACCACCACAACCAGACAGTTTCAGGAAAAATCGCTCCAATTACAATGTGATGAGGTCGCGTGCTCGGCGTGACGCTTTACGGTCTGGGAGCGTTACTCAGCCGCGACGGGATGGTGCGCGTAACGTCGGGCACTGCCCACCGACCTGGAGGGCACTGCCCACCGACCAAGTGGACCGTGCACACCGACCTGGCTGGCACTGCCCACCGACCTGGCGAGCACTGCCCACCGACCTGGAGGACACTGCCCACCGACCTGGAGGACACTGCCAAATGACCTGGAGGATACTGCCCACCGACCTGGAGGACACTGCCAAATGACCTGGAGGACACTGCCAAATGACCGGCCGAACACTGGGAACACCGAAGACTCGGTTAACTGCCCAGTACAACTGCCTGCAGAGGCTCACTGACCTACCATTGCAGACTGAAGTCTGGCTTCAGTGTCACTCAGGCTGTCAGCTCTGTATACAGGGTTATCGCAGACTGCTCCCGCCAGCTGAGCGACAGCATACCTTACCTGACAGCATGTCAACCGACTTTACCTGACAGCATATTAACAGACCTTACCTGATAGCATATCGACATACCTTACCTGACAGCATGTCAACATACCTTACCTGACAGAATGTCAACAGACCTTACCTGACGGCATGTCGGTATACCTTACCTGACAGAATGTCAACCGACCTTACCTGACAGCATGTCAACAGACCTTACCTAACGGCATGTCGGTATACCTTACCTGACAGAATGTCGGCATGCTTTACTTTATGGCGTAATAGTAACCAAATGACTTAGGACGTCAATTATGCAACGATGCGTAACTGAATTAGAACCTACCTAGACTTAGAGTAACCTAACCTAACGTACTATAAATTACGTTAGGTTAGGTCAGGTCGTCACCACTTTGTTAGGTGATGTCGAGCCAGTCGATCAAGGTCAAGATCACGGTGCTCAGCCACCGAGTAGTTGCTGCAAAATACCGCCGTATTAAACAGGCTTAACGAGCTTAACGGGCTTAATGGGCTTCGCTCATCGGAGGGCAAGCACTTCCAGAACCTTTTCACCAGCTTGAAGGGCTTCCCTTCAATATGAATGTGTATGTTGGCCTGAGGTTTCCGGACAACGCGATGGGTCTCTTGTTATGACTTTTTACGACAAGGACCTGCCAAACTTTCATGAGGAAAAATGACATGCTTGCCCTCCTTGTTTCATGCAGTGAGCAACTGCTCCTTCCCTTTTCCCCGGAGACGCCGCTTCTGTGTTTTCGGAGGGGACGACTGTCCCTCCCCCTGTCTCCCGGGGACGCCTCTCCTGTGTTTTCGGAGGGGACGACTGTCCCTCCCCCTGTCTCCCGGGGACGCCTCTCCTGTGCTGATGGAGGGGACGACTGTCCCTCCCCTGTCTCCCGGGACGCCTCTCCTGTATTGATGGAGGGGACGACTGTCCCTCCCCTGTCTCCCGGGACGCCTCTCCTGTGTTGATGGAGGGGACGACTGTCCCTCACCCTGTCTCCCGAAGACGCCTCTCCTGTGTTGATGTAGGGGACGACTGTCCCTCCTCCTGCCTCCCGGGGACGCTGCTCCTGTATTGATGGAGGGGACGACTGTCCCTCCTCCTGCCTCCCGGGGACGCCTCTCCTGTGTTGATGAAGGGGGCGACTGTCCCTTCCCCTGTCTCCCGGGGACGCTGCTTCTGTGTTGATGGAAGGGGCGACCGTCCCTCCCCCTGTCCCCCGGGGACGCCGCTCCTGTGCTACAGTGCCATGTTGCTCGTCACTTTTTGTCGTTTAGTGGTGCATCATTTGACGTTTCCAAATATCTGCTCCTACATGGAAGATATATGGAAGATACGTGGTCACACAGATTATAATGCCCCGCCGACTCCGGGGCATCCCACACAGATTATAATGTCCCGCAGTCTCCGGGGCATCCCACACAGATTATCATGTCCCGCCGACTCCGGGGCATCCCACACGGCACAATTGTCGAGTGATAGCGACGTGTGGGGGCCCAACTAAAAAAACAATGTTTGGCTTTTAGAAAAGGTGCTAAATCAGCTCTTGAAATTGATGAAATTTCACTTGACCGACACTGACCACTTCCTTCGTCGTCTGGACCAGTTCTGGACTGAAAATCAAGTATCTGAACATTCCATCTTGTTCAGTATGGATATAGTTAACCTGTATAGAAGTTTGTGCTGTGTCCTTTGATGTCGTTAACCTGTATAGCAGTTTGTGCTGTGCCCTTTGATGTCGTTAGCCTGTATAGCAGTTTGTGCTGTGCCCTTTGATGTCGTTAACCTGTATAGCAGTTTGTGCTGTGCCCTTTGATGTCGTTAACCTGTATAGCAGTTTGTGCTGTGCCCTTTGATGTCGTTAACCTGTATAGCAGTTTGTGCTGTGCCCTTTGATGTCGTTAACCTGTATAGCAGTTTGTGCTGTGCCCTTTGATGTCGTTAGCCTGTATAGCAGTTTGTGCTGTGCCCTTTGATGTCGTTAACCTGTATAGCAGTTTGTGCTGTGCCCTTTGATGTCGTTAACCTGTATAGCAGTTTGTGCTGTGCCCTTTGATGTCGTTAACCTGTATAGCAGTTTGTGCTGTGCCCTTTGATGTCGTTAGCCTGCATAGCAGTTTGTGCTGTGCCCTTTGATGTCGTTAGCCTGTATAGCAGTCTGTGCTGTGCCCTTTGATGTCGTTAACCTGTATAGCAGTTTGTGCTGTGCCCTTTGATGTCGTTAATCTGTATAGCAGTCTGTGCTGTGCCCTTTGATGTCGTTAACCTGTATAGCAGTTTGTGCTGTGCCCTTTGATGTCGTTAGCCTGTATAGCAGTCTGTGCTGTGCCCTTTGATGTCGTTAACCTGTATAGCAGTTTGTGCTGTGCCCTTTGATGTCGTTAGCCTGTATAGCAGTCTGTGCTGTGCCCTTTGATGTCGTTAACCTGTATAGACGTTTGTGCCGTGCCCTTTGATGTCGTTAACCTGTATAGCAGTTTGTGCTGTGCCCTTTGATGTCGTTAACCTGTATAGCAGTTTGTGCTGTGCCCTTTGCTGTCGTTAACCTGTATAGCAGTTTGTGCTGTGCCCTTTGATGTCGTTAACCTGTATAGCAGTTTGTGCTGTGCCCTTTGCTGTCGTTAACCTGTATAGCAGTTTGTGCTGTGCCCTTTGATGTGAGTTGCGTGCGTGTGACCATGGACAGACACTAAAGCGACATAGACACAGCAGGCTGGAGCACAAGCGACATTTGTGACAGGCTAGAGTTTGACTAATAATGTGTTCCGATTTGGCAGTCAAGTCCATACGCAGAGGACGGGAGTAGCCATGGGGAACTCTGCAGCTCCTACAGAGTTCCCGGTACCTGGAATTTGTACCTGGACCGTTTCGAGAGGCAAGCCTCGGAAGGTGCTGAATTTCGACCCTCTCTTTTGGGCCGTTATATAGACGATTATGTACGTCTATACTGGCTGCAAGGTAAAACGACAATCCTTGCTTTCGTGAGTTACATGAATAGCATATATCATAAGATTAAGTTTATTCTTTACATGACTGCTGAGAGGAAGGGAGCCATTCCTATGCTGGATATCCTGATCACTCTCTCCATAAGTAAAGCCAAGTGTGTGCACAATTGCGCATTATGCCAAACAACACCGGAATAATTTTTAATTACACCTAGGCTCACCCTAAACACACCAAGTTACACTTAGTAAGGTCGCGGTTCAGGCAGGTAGCGAGACTGTCTTCCGACGAGCCTCCGAGACTACGGTGTTTCAAATTGATCGTAGAGCTTTTCACAAAGAACAGTTATCCTCTTGGGATCATCAATAGTATTCAGAGGGAGGTTGAAACATTACATAAGAAACAGGCAAATGATGGGCAGTGGTGGGTGGGAGTATACAGATGGCAGTTGTCAGCGTATGGGAAAAGTTGAGGATAAATCAATGAAGGGAACGTTGGACTATTCGACATGGAGAGCTGAAATAATCAGGACGAATGAATTGGACAGGATGAATGGTGGGCATTTTCGGTTTAACCAGAGTGGTAGACCGTCGAAGGATGTAGATGGCGACCTAACCTTTATTTAGGTGGATGAAACTCTTTTGTGCAAAGTAAAACAGGTTTAAAAAGAGTCGAAATGCAAAGTGAAGCTTGCATGGCGGTCTAATAGCACGTTAAAAACCAACTTAGTAAACTCTCCTCTCTCACTGATCCTCCTTGTCCCGCTGGAAACCGGACGTGCTATACTTGTTTGGCTATAACTAAAGGCCGATGCACTGACAAAAATGCGGTGTACAAAACCGTTTGTAAGTTGTATGGTGCCAGTTATATCGGTGAGCGCAAACGGCCTGTGCCACTACCAATCAATGAACATGTGCGTAGTTGTTGCAATAGAACAGCTGATACGCCACTAGCAGACCGTGCCAGATCGTGTCACTCTGATTATACGGATGGCAATCATTCTAGCATACACATTTTACAAACAACGAGGGACCGTGCCGACAGGAAAATATATGAGTCGATCTGTATTAGGGATAGGAAACCAGCTTTGAACAGCAATGTAGCATCGTGGTTTTTGTGGTGGTGCTGTGACGATGTAACCTTGCAAATGGCGGTGTCGTGAATACAAGCCATATGTTATGTTGATAGGATCACAGAACTTCGTCAGTTTCGTTTGCCGGATGCCGGGTGCCAAGCAAGATTAAACACGTGTTGTTGCACTGATTAGAAGGTGAATTTTGCATTTTATGATCCTGATGAAGTGCCGTGCACGATAGCTTAACTCTACAAAATATAGTTGTTTTTTGTGGGGAAATATCCTTGCAATTTGAAGGAGGTCATATTAAATGCCACCGTGATATACCATCATGCTCCTTGCATCCACACTGAAACACATAAAATATTAGCTTGTCACAAACTTGTGCACGAAAGCCCTTTTCAGCTGAAGCCGTCTAGTTGGACTTGGTGACCTGATCTGAGGTCACACTTGTATTTATGCATGTTATCTTGCACGACTACCTCATGACAAATGATTCAATATGCATATAAAAACCCCATTTGGACGGACGAGGTAGTGACCTGATTTTGATCTGTCCTAGCTCCGGAACCTTATCCCGCGAGTCACTGAGAGTGTGCCAGAGGTCACTTTGTTACCGTGTGACCTTTACTAGGCCATTTTTGGCCATATTGTTACTAATAATTTTATCAAAATATATTGACTGTTTTCGAACTGGAAAAGACATTCATGTCGTCATAAAATCGACATATCGGTTGCCAAAGACATGCTTGCATGTCAGTTCAGCATATATCAAATATCAGCATATGGTGTAATAATTGCATGTGAGGTCAGCATATGTACGTTTTTAGATACAATGCCAAGACATATTGTAATGACATCACAAATTCGATCACAGGTTCTGCTTTTACCGCCTGAAGCGGTTGCTTGTTGTCATCCGACACAATCTAAAAAAATCATACTGACAGGTCAATCCAGCTGTAATTATTATAGGAACGTCAATGTCTACCGCGTGATCTCAATTAGGCCACACTGGGCCATACTGATAGGATGTATTGAACCACACTGTCCTCAATTAGGCCACACTGGGCCATACTGATAGGATGTATTGAGCCACACTGGCCTCAATTAGGCCACACTGGGCCATACTGATAGGATGTATTGAGCCACACTGGCCTCAATTAGGCCACACTGGGCCATACTGATAGGATGTATTGAGCCACACTGGCCTCAATTAGGCCACACTGGGCCATACTGATAGGATGTATTGAGCCACACTGGCCTCAATTAGGCCACACTGGGCCATACTGATAGGATGTATTTTATTGAAACATGATGAACGCTTACGACTGAAAATACCTACACAAGTAATTCGAAAATGGATGTACCGGTTGCCAAAGGCCTACATGAAAATCCATCATAGGCCCATTATTGACATGCCTGTGTTCAGATGTAGGGCGTAATAATTGCACATGGCATGCTATATCATGTCCGAAATCACAGGCATTGATCGCTTCAGGGTACTGAAAGACAGACTGTCGAGGCAGCCACCTTGTGATAGCTGGTGTGTTCCACGACAGATCGACCAATGCACTTCACCGCATACATTTTGATTGAGACCAAAAGTTGCTTGCAGGGTAGTCTTTGGCTCCGAACACGGCTGTGCAATTTTCAGCCCGATTAGACAAACGGTTTTTGAGCTATGTCCTCCGACATTATTTTTAGGCCAAACAACCTGGGTTGGTTTGGCGATGGATATCTCATCGATAAGAAACAGAAAGGGTGGTAAATGATAGATATCTCAGAAGAAAAAGGACGAACGGAAACATTCACGAAATAAAATATCAATATTTCTTACATTTCACCTCGCAACCCCATGACCCCGCGACCTCGTGACCTCCCGTGACACCTTGTCTATCGAAATTGATAAATTTAGCGGCGAAACTAAAAGTGGGGATGATTTGGACGGTTCGGGAGCTACTTTGGAAATCCTCAGATGGATTAAAATTATTTTCCGCCCGCACTGTGAAGGTTAAACGACAAAACTTAAACTTAACTCTATGGCGTCGACTATAAAAGGATTTAAAGTTAGTTCACGACACACGCCCTTTCCCATAAAATGTTCACGCTTCGCCGCTACTCGTTGGGAGATAGACGACACCTTGCCCTGGCAGCCACTCTCGTATTTTCCCCACAAACGAGTCACTGTGGGGAGATTTGTTCCATTCTCTCGTACCTCCATAGCCAATGGACGGACCGAAATGAAACCAACTGCAATGAATAGCCCATCAAAATTCACTGTCAAAATTTGCTCAAAATTAAAGTTGTTAGCCTCGAGTTCACCGATGACATCACAGGTCGGGTGAAGTCAAATTAGTTGGGATAATTCTAGAACATATGGTGAGACTGGAGCTGAGTGCATCGGAAGGGAAGATTGAAGCTAAACATCAATAGGTGATATTGGGGTTAAATGCATTATCAGGGGCTACCAGGGCTGAATAAATCAGCATGGAAGACCGGCTGCATACATCAAAAGAGGAGACGGGGGATAAACACATCATTAGGGGCGACTTGAACAGCATACATCAGCAGGGGAGACGGTCTGAATACATCAGTCGAGGAGACTGGGACTGAATGCATTATTAGGGCGACATGTGCTAAATATATCAATATGGGCGACTGAGAAAGAGCAAGGGAAATGATGGCTCCTTCCAGGATCAAAGGCGACATGGCCCGGTTACCCGATATTCTATATACCATGTTACCTGACATCCTGGCTCCTCCCACGCTGCCAGATATTCTAGCTCTTCTCTATGTTACTCGATATTATAACCCTCGATGTTACCAGATATCATAGCTCATCCCATCTTACCCGATATTCTAGCTCATCCTCATGTAACCCGATATTCTAGCTCCCCATGTTACCCGATTCCCGCAATAATTATAAGTGATACCATGAACTCCAATGATCATGGACGTCGGCACGGATTTCACAAACTCAGCAGCAGTGTCAGAACAGCAGTGCCAGTGTCAGTGTCAGTGTCAGAACAGCAGTGTCAGTGTCAGTGTCAGAACAGCAGTGTCAGTGTCAGTGTCAGTGTCAGTGTCAGAACAGCAGTGTCAGTGTCAGTGTCAGTGTCAGAACAGCAGTGTCAGTGTCAGTGTCAGTGTCAGAACAGCAGTGTCAGCGTCAGTGTCAGTGCCAGTGTCAGTGTCAGTGCTAGTGTCAGTGTCAGTGTCAGTGTCAATGTGAGTGCCAGTGCCAGTGTCAGCGTCAGTGTCAGTGTTAGAACAGTGCCAGTCAAAAATGACACCAGAGCACATATAGGCTGGGCAGATAGTTCAACCATTTAGCAAATATAACAAAGCGTACGATAGTTACCTTCGAGCTGCGTAATATGTAGAATCAAACAACCAAAAATAATAAGTGAAAGCGAAATCATCTCGCAACTGATCTATATCGAAGTGCATACCACAACACAAGTACAGGTACTTCAAAGTTGCAAATTCTGATACATTACTATCGAAAATAATCGCATTAGCACGAAGGATGTTCTGATGCATTGGAAAAATGGCACTGGTGTCTCATACCCACATACTCTGCTAGCAAATATATTTATGCATACATTTCGAAGCCAAATTCCCATGGATAATATTTCTCTCCCGTTGAGATGGCTGGGACGTTTCACGACAGATGGACCGGTAAAAACCGCGAATTAACATCCCACCTTTTATAATATTTGATATAAATACGTCTATATGGTTATCCAATGATCCGATTCGAGCTGTGCCAGTTTGAGCGCGATCAGAACGACGGCTACGGAGTTATAGCCTCCCGCGTTTTTGTGAGATTACAGCATATGGCTATGTTTAGCGACTTGCATCTCCAAGGAAAGTAATTTAAGTAGGTGAAAAGTGAAAATTTTAGATTTGGTAATGAACTGCGGAATATTTTAGCTGGTTTAGAGTTACAATTTTCCCCCGAATTTTGACAACGTGACATTTTGATCCTAGGCCACCTGACCTGATCTTGACATGGTGGCAGTTACAATTCCCTGTGTTTATTTCATAATAAGCCTTGATTGGTTCTCTCCGTGCCTGCACATTTTGAAGATAGTTATTTTCTATAAAAGTTTTTATTTCATGTACACATATCATGTGCTTGGTCAACAAGTATGTGTTAACCACAGCTGATATCACATTCCAGTTTCGTTTCACAGCAAGATTAAAGGGTTTGTTTGTCAAGATGAAAATCAAAGGCTCTTCCAGTATCGATGCAAGCCAAATTTCCAAAGTCAGGGTACTGTTACCCGATCTAGCCAGGTGGGGGGGGAGATAAAAGTGGGGCATGCTAACAGATGGATGAGCTATACAAATACATATGAATTAACAATTATTGCATTTTGGCTAACCCATGAAGCACACAACACAGAACACTGTTTCTTCTAAATAATATTTACATGTACTGCTTGCCTTTCTTGCCTATGATACGGTGACGTTAAAATCAGACCCGTTTTGTAGTCGTGGTAAGCAGGGAGCCACTAGATAGGTGGCTGGGGAGACCGGAGACGCGCCGCCGTGTTCGTGTGCCGCGTGTGTTGCGGTGGCCGGCTGATTATCAGGCGCAGCTAGCTGGCTCTGGACCTTTCATTTCTAATCCATTAGATATTACTGCTCAGACCTCACCTTGGTCCGGATGTGTGTCGCGCCGCTCCCGCTGCAGGGGTCGCGCCGGTCACCGCTGCCGGTCCACACTGACCCGTGACCCCCGACCGAGCGGCGCTGGCCGGGGGCACGGAGAGGGCTGTCGCTGGCGGCACGGGGGTGGAGACCGCCCGCGGCACCACACTCTTCTGTCGCAGAGCAGCGGCCGGACCGTCAGCGGCCGGACCGGACCGTCAGCGGCCGGACCGTCAGCGGCTGGACCGTCAGCGGCCGGACCGTCAGCGGCCGGACCGTCAGCGGCCGGACCGTCAGCGGCCGGACCGGACCGTCAGCGGCCGGACCGTCAGCGGCCGGACCGGACCGTCAGCGGCCGGACCGTCAGCGGCCGTACCGTCAGCGGCCGGACCGTCAGCGGCCGGACCGTCAGCGGCCGGACCCGGACCGTCAGCGGCCGGACCGTCAGCGGCCGGACCGGACCGTCAGCGGCCGGACCGTCAGCGGCCGGACCGGACCGTCAGCGGCCGGACCGTCAGCGGCCGGACCGGACCGTCAGCGGCCGGACCGTCAGCGGCTGTACCGTCAGCGGCCGGACCGTCAGCGGCCGGACCGTCAGCGGCCGGACCGGACCGTCAGCGGCCGGACCGTCAGCGGCTGTACCGTCAGCGGCCGGACCGTCAGCGGCCGGACCGTCAGCGGCCGGACCGGACCGTCAGCGGCCGGACCGTCACCATGTCTGGACGCCCTTAGTCGCCCTTAGTCGACACGTACTTAGTCGTCAGCTGACCAGCAGCAGCTGACCAACAGGGATGCGGGCTAAATGTTGTGAAGAAAGCTGGCGTTGAAAATCGGACCTCACATAAGTATCGGGATAATACTTATCAAGGAAGTAAGTAAATCGGTTCGCTTTTCTTACCTCGGGGTCAGGGGAGGGCGGGAATCCGTCAGTCCTGCGGTCATCCTCGACAACAGGAAAACGGCCCGAGGTAGCGTGAATAAACTTGGAACACCTATTCCTACTTTTAATTTGGCATGTGCCGAGAAAAAACTTTGGGTCATGCCATTCAATGTCACGGACCTACGGCCGATTAAGTGAGATCAACATCAACAAATTTAAGAAGATGTCACATATGTTCAAATATAGATATTTATCTGAAACTGTCGAAGGTCGGTCATCTCAACAGAACTGACAAGACTGTCACCTGGATTAGTCGGCACTTTTTGACAGGTGTACAGTTCAGAAAGCTTGTAGTGGGGCTTGTTCCTCTTGCAACAAGCTTGTAGCTTGTTCCTCCAATATTTTTTCATGCCAGTTTATTGCATCAATATGGGTGCTTATCGAGCTAATTAGACTAATTAGAGAGGCCGGGAAAAGTCGCCCATTCAGCATGCTTGAGTGCCTGCCGCGGGTTTGTGTTGAGCCGAGGGCGCCACCTCGTGTAAAAAGATGTCTCTTCAGAAACATTCGAGTGTACCTCTTCCACTGTCCTTGAAATTTTATCGATCAACAGAAAACCTAGCACCCCCTGAAAATAGTTTTCCACTTATCCTGCCGCTCGCACACCATTGATTGAGAGGACGGGCGGGTACCCACCAAAAGTACGGACAATTCCACCCATGAGTGTAGTAGTAGTAGTAGCAGTAGTAGTAGTAGTATTAGTAGTAGTAGTAGTAGCAGTGGTGGTGGTGGTAGTAGAAATAGTAGTAGTAATACTAGTGGTAGTAGTAGTAGTAGTAGTAGTAGTAGTAGTAGTAGTAGTAGTAGTAGTAGTAGTAGTAGTAGTAGTAGTAGTAGAGTAGTAGTAGTAGTAGAGTAGAGTAGTAGTAGAGGTAGTGGTAGTGTAGTGAGAGGAGAGTAGAGCAGTAGTAGTAGTAGTAGTAGTAGTAGTAGTAGTAGTAGTAGTAGTAGTAGGTATGTGCATCCGAAGCACTTCCGAAGCACAACGTTGCCAATAAAAGGCAGGTACTGAAATTTACTGGCGAATTGTTTCATAGATAACGTTTGGTCAAACTTCACATGTCACCAAAACAATCAGTTCCTCGGAGTGTGATCGTGACGGCCTGATGTCGACTGTCACGACCTGGTGTATGATCAGAACGCCCTTCTGTAACGACCTGGTGTATGACCAGAACGCCCTTCTGTAACGACCTGGTGTATGATCAGAACGCTCTACTATAACCACATGGTGTATGATCAGAACGCCCTACTATATCGACCTGGTGTATGACCAGAACGCCTTCTGTAACGACCTGCTGTATGATCAGAACACCCTTCTGCAACGACCTGGTGTATTATCAGAAAGCCCTTGTATGGCCTGGTGTATGACCAGACTGTGACGGCCTGGTGCATGACCAGACTGTGACGGCCTGATGTATGACCAGACTGTGACGGCCTGGTGCATGACCGGACTGTGACGGCCTGGTGCATGACCAGACTGTGACGGCCTAGTGTATGACCAGACTGTGACGCCTGATGTATGACCAGACTGTGACGGCCTGGTGCATGACCAGACTGTGACGGCCTGGTGTATGACCAGACTGTGACGGCCTGGTGTATGACCAGACTGTGACGGCCTGGTGCATGACCAGACTGTGACGGCCTGGTGTATGACCAGACTGTGACGGCCTGGTGTATGACCAGACTGTGACGGCCTAGTGTATGACCAGACTGTGACGGCCTGGTGCATGACCAGACTGTGACGGCCTGGTGTATGACCAGACTGTGACGGCCTGGTGTATGACCAGACTGTGACGGCCTAGTGTATGACCAGACTGTGACGGCCTGGTGTATGACCAGACTGTGACGGCCTGGTGTTAGCCGCCTGCTCACAGCCAGAGTCGGCCCCGTCGTCTTCCCAGCTGCAGTCTGGTCCAACAGACACCTCAGCACCTACCAGAGGTGTCCGGCTCCCACCACGGACCCCTGTCATCTCCCTGAAGACCGGTTGTGCCCCCCCTACCCGAGGGCTCCCCCGTCAAATCCCAGCCACACCATGAAGCGAATCACCACACAAATCCGATCGGGCAGACCCTCTTTTCACGACAATGCTAAGCGGCAGCCCCCAGCTGCCGCCACTGTTCATTATCTGACCTCTCTGATTGTCGGCGCACGCGTCTAGCTCGTGGAGCGTGACCAGGCACGTGCGCACCGTGGGTAGGCCCACCACCCCGGCCGGACGCTTCCGGCCCGCATCGACCAGCGGTTTAAAAACTCGTGTGACTGTGCCAAACGTTGTAGTCCTGGGCAGGGGTGTCGATTTTTGAAAAACATTGGGGGGGGGCCGAAGTGCCAAAACACTAGACCCCCCCCCAAAAAAAAAAACTAATCGGATTTAGCCCACTATATTTTCAGATCTCAGAAATTCTGATTTCTTATTCGACGATGTGTATGTTTATGTTTATTCAGCATCCTCACCGACGGGGGAAAATCGCCCAATAACTGGTGAAGTCACATAATTAAAAGAGCAGTGCTCAGTACATTTCAACATAACAACTCTTGGTTGGTCATTGGTTCTACGACACGTCGACCGTTGTGTCATATAGCGTCGCCAATCTCTCACGCCGATTGGTTGCGGGCGAAGAGTAGCGACAGGTGAGACTCGAACTCACCAACATAGCAACTCTGAGTAATAGCATGCGACTGCAGTGCCATATAGTAGGCTCGGATCTATCGTCACCGTCACCGTCACTGTTACCCTCCTCCTCACTCCACACACCAACAAACACACACCGGCTTAAATAAAAATACTTCAGCGATCAGATGCAGGCTAAAACACACCGGCATTGCTGAAGCATCAGAGCACAGCAGACCTGAACGGTAATGACGATGGGTGAAAGTATTTCCTTGGTGCCTAACGTTAGGGAGGGGAATTTGTCCATTTAGTACGCCACTGCGGCTGCTCAACGTGTTTTTCCCGCAGATTGCACGATCGAGAGTAGAAAGGCCCTTCGGATAATTTTCTTTCGGGACCCATTCTTAATTTTCCGGTGCTCTGGTCGATTCGATGGAGTCTCCTTGTGGTTTTTGTGGTGAAGTCTATTTTTATAAGCCCCCTGCAGGCTATTTTTGGAACCCGGTACGATTTTTCTGGCTCTCGGTGCGTTTTTCCCGGTACCCAAACAGGTTTCTTTTCCGGCGTCCGACGACTTCTTATTTTGTGGATCCTTGACGCAATTTTTCCGTCCGCAAGGTGACATTCCGGGTATATATTGGTACTTGGGAAGCCAGCTGCAACTTGTGGGGCTCCGGCACGACGTTTTGGCCCCAGTGAGATTTTCAAGAGAAGCGGCGTGAATTTGTTTTTGTCTAAGTGCGATTTTTGGGGCCCCGTCGTCACTTGTTGGGATCCCTTGCGGTGGCTACGACACGTTTGTGGGGGCCCAACAAGTTGTGTGGGCTTTTGGAGCTATTGTTGAGATTCCAGATTGATTTTCCGTGTCCGGACTGTTTTTCATTCACCCGGCTTCATTTGTTGGGTGATCTCAACGAGACTTTTAGAGCCCCGGTGGGACCTATCAGGCCTCTGGCGTGATTTTCAGGGGCCCGGGTGATAATTCTTAATACCCCAGTCTCGGCGTGATTTTCAGGAGGCCCCGGCCCGACCGTTTGTGGCCCCCGTCGTGATTTTCTTGAATCCCGGCACGACTTGTTTGCGGCCCCAACGTTATTTTCAGGGGCCCAGGTGCAAACTTTTGAGGCCCCAGCGTCATTATCGGGGCCCCTGCGCTACGTTTGGGGGCCCCGAATGTGATTTTTCTGAGCCCCGGTGCGATTTTTGGTCGACCGAGTGAAATTCTTAGGGAGCATAGCGCATTTTTTCCTAAGCTCGGCGGACTCTTGGGGGCCCCACAACCTATCAGGACGGGGGGGGGAGGGAACTTCCCACAATTCCCCCTCCCCATTCGGTATGTCACTGTGCCATGCAATGATGCAACATAAGAATCCAGGAATAGTTCATCTGTTTCATCACACATGTGATTTCAACTCCCCAGTTATCCAGACAGTTTGAGGAAAGTCAAACATCTGCTA
The DNA here is from genome assembly GCA_034440615.1 of Ashinkailepas kermadecensis. Taxonomy (NCBI): domain Eukaryota; kingdom Metazoa; phylum Arthropoda; class Thecostraca; family Neolepadidae; genus Ashinkailepas; species Ashinkailepas kermadecensis. Next base: position 71,579 of record JAOTOM010004583.1, read on the forward strand.
CATGGATCAGCAAGGATGGATTGTAAGGCAACATGGATACCATGGAATTCCGGTCAGAGTAGTTATGCTACAATACATACCTTCTTCAACACACTGCTTTGGAGATGGATGAGCTCCTGAAGTTTGGTCAGGGTTGGAGTTGGAGGTGGATGGAGCAACACTGTGAAGGACATAACATATGGTTCAAGAGACTTGTTTCCATTAACAATACAGGGGATGAAGTAACATTTTCATTGACTTCTATGGTTTTCATTGGCTTCATTGACTTCTATGGTGTCCTGAGTAAGCAGGACAATCGAGATGGGTTTCTGCTATATGCATTTAAAAAAAAAAGAAGAAGTTTCATCCGAGTTCTTGTTGGGCTGGCTTTATGAACCAGGGTCCGATTGCTAAGCAGAGCTTGTTGCGTGAACCCTGGCCCCACCACCCGATCCATTAATTCAAGTTAAACGGCAGAATTTTGACCGAAAGTTTAACGTGCCGTCAATGCACCGACACAGCCGCCCGGTATAAACAATGTTATAATGTAGCTTTTATACCCCAGTGAGAATGGTATGGATTCACTCATCAGTGAATTTGCAAACATACTGATGTATCAGTTAACACCAATGCAGGGAGCTATGTGATCAACATGGTCTGTGCCCTAAAGCCCAAATAACTAAGTAACAATGCAGGGAATCTGCTGCATAACAGTTTGACCATATATTAGCCATGATATATGGCATCATACGTCCCATGCTATTTACAATAGTGAGCTATATTTTGTGTACAAACATCAGGACATTCGAAATGTTAATTAACGTTACACACATCAGTTCCTAACAAGTGTCAGCAATACATTTCCTTCATGTGCTTTAAACATGATTCAGGAAAGCACTGTCATCGATTTTAAACTTGCAAAAAGAGTGGGCCGCCTGGCATTTTGAGTGCTATTTGAGTGAATTTGCTGTCTTGTTAGTGAACTGACCACTTATTGAGATATATGTACTTTAACTTTGCCTGCTTCCATCATGAAAATTTGTCATTTTCCAATACATCAGAAATCATCAGAATAACTTCTTGTCTACAAACCGGTGTATGCATTTCTATGAATTTCTCATATTTATTAACACAAATGATGTAGATCTGATCAGCAAATTTGTAACTCAGAAAATGTTATCAGCACAGGATTCCATTCCTGAAAATATTGTACTTTCAACATGTTATTGTTCTTTGTGAAGCAATAAGTGCAATGCTCTCATACAGCATGCAGATGGAGGTTCATCACGTACACCAGATAGCACAAAAAGAGATATTATTGCAGTCTAAGGTAACCACAAGACATGTTTTACACCCATTTTTAACTCCACGAATCATTCAAAGGAGCTAGGTTTTGTCTAATTGCGTTAGGCTAGGCTTTTGTTGTAAGTTAGTAAATGAAAAAAAATCTTCAAAAACGGTTCAAGCTAGATTAGGTTACGTTAGACTTTTTAAGTTCAAAATGTTTGAGAAAAAAGAAACTGGGGGGGGAGAATTTGGCATAAAAGTAATCATTTCTTGCATGGAAGTCTAGGCTAGGTTAGGTTAGGTTATGTTATATTTTTTTTATCTGAACATTATTTTTCATCCTATATTACTCAAATCCAAGCCCCTTTTTCCACGTTATTTTTCCTCACAAATGAAAAGTGTGCATCTGCAGAGGAAATGAGCGGTTACATCATGTTCAGCACATAACAAACACTGCATTAAAAAATAAATTAGAAGAAGTCAGAAGTACCATGAGCTGAAATATTACCCCAAAAGCCAGGTATTATCACAGTTTAAGGTAACCACAAGACAAGTTTTACACACATTTTACCTCCATGAAGCATACAAAGGGGTGAGGTTTGTCAGGTTAGGTTAGGCTTTTGTTGTAAGTTATAAAAAAAATCATTTGTTAGTAAATAATTTTTGTTAATGATTTTTCTACAAAAAAATAATAAACGGTTCAGGCTAGCTTAGGTTAGGTTTTTTAAGTTGAAAATATTTGAGAAAATGCCTCGAAAATTTAAATTAAAAACAATTAATTTCTTGTATGGGAAGTTGAACTATGTTAGGTAAGGTTATCATACATCTTGAACATTATTTGTAGGCTATATTTCCTTACTCCACACCCTTTTTTGGTGTTATTTTTTACTCCCAATTGAAAGGCATGCATTTGCAGAGGAAAGGACATTAAATTTGTGCTTTTATGTGTTTTATTAATATTTTTATATTTAAATTTCCAATGCAATGTTTATGAATGTCACTAAGCTGATGGCACTACTCAGTTTCTGTGCAAATGCTTACTTTCCAGGTTGTGAGCAAAATAACATTAAAAATGGGCTTTGAGTTAGGTAACATAGCAATTAAAAGAAATACATTAAAAATTCAACATAACCTAATGTAACCTAAGCTGACCTTGGAGAAAACAACTATAAAAACAAGATTGGAAAAATATCTAGCAATTTATTTTCTTGAAATTTTACAAATGAAAAAACCTAACCCAACCTAATCTAACCAGAATTATTGTGCTTTAAGGTGGTAACAAGGCAAGTTATTACAAATTTGCCTGCATAAAGCAAACAAATGGGCTATGTTTGGTGATGTTAGATTAGTTTAAGTGTGTTAAGTGCGACATTTTTTGCAAAAATTGTTCCAAAATTTGAAAGAAATATATCTTTTTTCTTTAAAAGCAGCTTATGTTAGGTTAGGTTAAATTGGGTTACATTTTTTTATTGTAAAAAAAATACATTGCTTGAAATTTTTACAACTTGATGTTTTGGTTTTGTTTTTCTCCAAGGGGAGGTTAAGCTAAGTTAGGTTAGGTTATGTTGCATTTATTTTATTTAAAAAAAAATACTTTACCCTATGTCACCTAATTCAAAGCTTTTTGTTGATGTTATTTTGCTTACAACCTGAAATGTAGGCATTTGTATAGAAAATGAGTGGTCCCATCATCTGAGTCACATTCATAAACATTGCATTGAAATGATACATTCCACGAATTCATAAAACACCTTAAAACACAAATTTACCAAAATGAGCAGTAACATCGTGTTTATCACGTTCCTAAACATTGCATGGGAAAAAATTAATCAGAAATTACCTTAAGCTGTAAATTTACCAAAAGGTGTGCCAACCCCTGGACGGAAATGCGACACTAGGTGCCCCAATCTTGGGCAGAAAGGGCACTAAGAGCAGTGGAATGAAAATTTTAATAAAAGTAAACTAAAAACAGCTCTTCTTGAAGACAAACGTGGTAGTTATGTGATATTAACATGGAAACCCTGAGCACAAATCAGAAAAAAGCATGGACTGGACTTTTTCAAGCTTACCTGCCAACTTCTTCAACTACTGTTCCTTTGGGAATTAAATATCAGCAAGCTATTTATTCACTATCTAAAATCACACCAATCCGCAGATACATCAGAAGGTGCGATACATCAGAATGTGCGAAGTACAAAAAACGAATCAGTACGACGTCACATGAGATTGGCCTCCGGATTAAACACTGCGCGCAATTGCACCACAGATGTCTTACTTCCGTCACATTTGTCACTGTAACCTCAAATTTAGACTTCAGGCGGTGGAATTTCTGTAACTGGAATTTTTTCTTTGCATGTTCCGATTTTGGATGTTCTGAGGAACGCCCATCACGATGTGTGACATTTAATGCGCGCTAGTGTCTATCGATACAAATCGACGCCCCTGCTTTGGAGAAAAAATAGAAACAAAAATTAAGCAATATATATTCTGGAAATTTTCTCAATTGAACAACCGAACCCAACTTACCCGAACCTAATGTCAGCTGCCTTTGAAGGAAAACTTCCAATTTTATTTTATTTTTGAAAATGATTGCACAATTTTTCCAAGGTAAACAACTAAACTAGCCTAACCTAGCTAAATCGGTATTATTGTGCTTTAAGGTGGTAACAAGACAAGTTTTTACACACATTTGCCTCCATATAGCAAGCAAATGGGTTAGGTTCGGTTAAGTTAGGTTAGTTTAGGCTTTTCAAGTTGGAAAACTTTAAAAAAAAAATTCCAAAAACGTTTCCCCCAAAAATTGCAAATTATTTGGTAACCTTGCAGTCTAAGGTGTTCTTTTTTTCCTTGAAGACAAATAAAAATATGCAGAATACCATGTTTATGAAGGTGACTAAGATGATTGGACCCACTTATCTTTTGTGCTTACTTTTCAGGTTGTGAGCAAAATAATGCCAAAAAGGCTTTGAGTTCGGTAACATCGCATAAACATTTTTTTTTCATGCAACAAAACCTAACCTAGCCTATCCTAACCTATCTTTTGAGAACAAAAATTAAACTAAATTAAAATTTCACTTAATTTATTTTCTGAAAATTCTCAACCTTAAAAAAGAAACCTAACCGAGCCTAACCTAACCTAAGCTGATTTTGAATACAAAATTATATTTTTTGTGAACATGGTTGTAATTTTTTTTCTCGGAAGCTTTTGGGTATTATTGTGCTTTAAGGTGGGAACAAGAAAAGTTGTACGGGCGCTGTATGACCAACGCAGTCAATGCGCCAGTAAACCCAAATAACCAACCAACCAACCCAGAAAGATGTAAGCTGTACTTCCACAGTGGAGGGAATTCCAGCTATTTTGTTTTTTTTTGCACACCATTTTAAATTTTTCAGCAAAAGGTGGAGAGTCAGTCCACTATCTAATCCAAATCTGTTTCTATTCAGTACAAAATGTGCTGGTTAACATCAATGTTTCAACTTAGCATGGTGTTTTTCATTTTTTTCCCTTTAGCTTTCTTATCAGCATAAAATAGCATAGGTTATTGGGGGCCCAAATCAACATTGGGGGGGGGCAAGATCAACATTGGTGGGGCCCCACAAAAGGATACAAATCGACGCCCCTGCATACATGCATGATTTTGCACTTATCAAAATTTAATTTCATCTGCCATTTTTGGACCACTTCACAAGCTCTTCTAAGTCTTTCTGCAGCATGTACCTAGGTGCCTAGGTACCAGGCAAATATCAAACTGATAGTGTGATGAGTGGGCTGTTGAGGTTAATTATAGTTTGTATATCCACACTCTCAATGATAACTGATTGTTGTTCACGGGACTGGATTGTATGCAAGTTTGACAATGACAATTGGTTTTTGTGCACACCATTTTTAATTTTGTAGCAAAAGGTGGAGAGTCAGTCCACTATCTAACCCAACTCTGTGTTTTTAATTACAAAATGTGCTGGTTAACATCAACTACATTTTCTATGGTGTTTTTCTTCTTTTTTTCTTCAACTTTTTATGAGCATAAAAATAGCATATGTTATTGGGGGGGGAAATCAACATTGGGGGGGGGCCAAGATCAACACTGGTGGGGCCCTGGCCCCCACAAAAGGATACAAATCGACGCCCCTGCCATCTAGACATTAGGGGGATGTCCCCATCCTAGCCCCGCCTTCAGCGCCTAAAATATCACACAAACTATAACGTAAAATTCCCTTTACGTAAACGTCCACATGCCTGCACCTTGATCGCAAACACCCGCTTTTATAGTCAGACATGTAACGTACTCGCTTCAAAGGTGGCGCAAATGACCTCTGTGGTCCGGTACGCCTGAAAAAGTCACTCCCCCATGCAGTTAAATTGAAACTTGCCTGATGCTACCAATTTATGCAATATACGAATAAAAACCTGTGACGTCATTAAGGTTTGAATGCGACTTTGGTGTACCTTTTAAAATAATGGTATTTTTGCGGCGTTTAATAATGGTGTTTTTGCGGCGTACGAGACATTGGGCTTGTCAAGGCCATTTCTCTTGTATAGCATTGGTCGTGGATGACTAAGGTTTGCTTAAAAGTCATGTGAGCCATAGCTTTCTTTTTTATTCTTTTAGGAATACCAATTATATTGCAGTGGCCATGCAGCTTCTTGCTGACTTTTCTCTGTCATGGTATCATAAGCTGGCAGATTTGCCCACACATGGCTCTCGTTTTCCCCATATCAATATTGAATGCATGCATTGTCATTGGGCATTTAGGTAGGTACCTAGGTAAATATCAAGCTGATGGTGTGATAGGTGGCCTGCTGAAGATAATTATAGTTTGCATATCCACAATCTCAAGGATGATTGTCTGCTGTTCACTGGACAATGCGAGTTTGACAATGACTGGAAATTATGAATGGATTTTTTCCTGTTTAAGCTCACATGTGTGTGGTTTTGCCATTGGTGGTGTGTACAAACATCAGTATGACAATCCAATTGTTGTTTTGTGGCTTAACATTAAAAAAAAGAATCTGGTTTAAAATGCATCATCAGCGAATCTTGACATTTTATGTCGTAAGTTTTCCTTCCACAGTGGAGGGAAATCTAGCTATTTTGTTTTTTTTGCACATAATTTTGAATTGTGTAGCAAAAGTTGGATACTCAGTCCACTATCTAATCCCAATCTGTTCTTTTCCAGTACAAAATGTGCTGGTTAACATCAACTAAGTTTTCTATGTACCTAACACAGTGTTTTTCTTCTTTTTTTCCTTTAGCTTTTTATCAGCATAAAAATAGCATGGGTTATTGGGGGGGGGGGGCCAAATCAACATTGGGGGGCCAAGATCAGCATTAGGGGGGGGGCATGGCCCCCGCAAAAGGATACAAATCGACGCCCCTGGTCCTGGGCTAATAAAAAATATACCGAAGCCGGTTACTGTCACCTTAAGAGAACGTAAATAATGTCACATCAGCTGTGCGGAGCGATAGAGGCAGCAACCGTCATTCCACTGAAGACAAAAGAACAAACACTATTATTGCTTAGGTTTCGGTATGATGCTGCAAAATTAATCACGAATTAGGTGATTGACATGCTGTGCCGACACGATGGTTTCCAATGGCCTGTAGCCGGTGGTGATTCAGTGCCGCCACCAGTTGTGTCGCCCCATCACCCTCCTGACGCAGTTCACATCTCCCCTCGATCCGTGGTCAGCACGAGCGCCACCCCCGCGCCCATTGTGTTGCCGGCGCGGGGGCGGCCGGGCGGGCCCTTAGAGCCGGCGCCGCTGGCCACTATAATGAGAGTAGCGCGAGACGCGACCACTGGCGGCAGATGCTGCCCGGCCCTGAGCGGCCATGAGCGGCCCGTCAGCCGGACACTGGGCGGATCACGGCGACAGGCAGGTGCGGCCAGGCCGACAAACACACCCGCCAGCCACCGGCATCGGCTGACCAATGCAGCTCAGCCATGTGAAGCCAAACGCCGCCGGCCTCATCTGGCCACCGCTCATCTTTAAAACAGCACGTGGCCGGCGTCCCTCCTTAAAACAACACGTGGCCATCACTCCTCTTTACAACACGTGGTCTGAGCACATCTTTAAAACAACACGTGGCCGGAGCACATCTTTAAAACAACACGTGGCCGAAGCACATCTTTAAAACATGTAGCCGGCGCTCCGATGCCACACAGCCGTACTTAGTACTATTGGGGGTCAATGGTACTTAAGTAAATGGGTACCTATATAAATATGCACCAATGTATCTACGTGCCTAGGTAAATAGATACCTCAGGGTAAATAAGTACATATAATCAAATATATCTAGGTAAATAGGCACATGCCAACTGCATGTATGTCCATCGCTTCGAACGGAGCACCGCCAAACGCGCTGTCCAGTCTAGTCCACCAGCTGCGGACACGGTCGGTGTCGGCGTCAGCGTGCCACGTGATCGGTCAGCCTACCAGCTGCGGACACGGTCGGTGTCGGCGTAAGCGTGCCACGTGACCGGTCAGGCGCGCCTGGGGCCAGTCGGCCGGAGGTTCCCACGGCAGAGAGGAGCAGGTGCTGGCGCCGCACACAGCTGGCCACGGCCGCCGCCAGTTCCCACGGCCGCTGCGTGCCGGCCGGCAGGTGCTGGGCTGTGGCGCCCGCCCGGCCTGTGGAGCTGTCACTGCAGCCGCAGGCACTAATCACCGAGGCATGGTCATCACGCCGCCTCCGGCTCTGATTAAAATGGGTGCATGTGGTCGCCGATAGCCTGGGTCACGATTATGAGATGTTCAGTTGTCTGGGTCTCGATGGTCACGAGTCGGTCATCAAAATTTTGAGGTAAAGGAGGAAGTGCATGCACAAAATATTTGTGTTTTTATAATGGTATGAAGTAGCATACCAAACTTATGCACCATTCCAAAGAGGAAGACCTGACCTATGCAAAACAAATAGTTGCAACTTGCTCAGGTCAACCTTAGATTATGTGAACTCGTGAACTTTCATTGACCTCGTGACTTTTTGAGGATAAAAACGTCACGCTTATTTTTGTTCTCTCTTCACCAAAATTGCCCCATCGTCACCAAAATTGCCCCATTTTTTTTATCGGTAAAGCTGACTCCATACGGAGTTACTGAGGTGAAATACAAAGACCTGACCTGACCAACAATGGTATTATTGTTTGTGACTATGAACATAGCTGATATGGGTATGGATGTCAAGTCGTTCCCTCATAGAACACGATGGTTATATCGTTAAGTACGTCGGAGATCAGAGAGATCACATCCAGGTCCGTGACCTGACCTGGAAATAGTGGTTTTGTCAATATCGTGGAATGTTATCGATATGGGTTTCATTTGAACACATTTTTATCATACACCAACATAGTCACACATGTAAGTGTATCAGAGGTCACAGAGGCGACACGTGGGTCAGTGACCTGACTTGAAAGTGAAGGCTGTCTCTCTCTCTCTCCCTGGATAGAGAAAGAAAGGGAGAGCGAGAGCGAGTGAGAGTGAGAGTGAGAGTGAGAGATAGAGATAGAGATAGAGATAGAGATAGAGATAGAGATAGAGATAGAGATAGAGATAGAGATAGAGATAGAGATAGAGATAGAGATAGAGATAGAGATAGAGATAGAGATAGAGATAGAGATAGAGATAGAGAGAGATAGAGAGAGAGATAGAGATAGAGATAGAGATAGAGATAGAGATAGAGATAGAGAGAGAGAGAGAGAGAGAGAGAGAGAGAGAGAGAGAGAGAGAGAGAGAGAGAGAGAGAGAGAGAGAGAGAGAGAGAGAGAGAGAGAGAGAGAGAGAGAGAGAGAGAGAGAGAGAGAGAGAGAGAGAGAGAGAGAGAGAGAGAGAGAGAGAGATGCCATCCCGGTACTTTTCTTACCTGTTTCTTACCTGTAGCATTCAACTACCGCGGCAGTAGTTGAATGCTATTGCGGACATTTCCAGACTTTGTGAGCCACGTACAAAGTTTTGAAACCGCTCCTAGAGTTCACTTGGAGTGGGTTCCCCGCACGACCCTAGGCCCTCCAACTCATAACATGCAAAGGTGTAGCAAGCTGCGCAAGCTGATGAAGTTTGGCCAACAAACACGAGAATGCATGAGTCTCGCGCATATTTGCGCAAAACAGCTGACCGGCAATACATTTTACTACTGAACACGTCAGTACGTATATGACGCCGTGCAACTCAGCGACACTCTTATAGTGCTATTTTCATCTCAGGCATTGATATACGAAACGCTGGCTTTGCCTTTGAACTGAAGTGGGACAAAAGTATTAAACTTTACAAAACGTAAAAACTTTATAGACCATGTTTGAAGGCAGGGGTGGATGCTTGTGTACTTTTATCTCTAGCGGATGGCACTTTGCCTGTGCTAAAGATGGTGAAAAAGTGTGTAATTTTGGCGCGCGGCGGATTCACCCAGGTAATAGTTACATTGGCTTCGCTCCTATCCAATACTCCAGCTGCCAACACAACACATGGAGAGCCGCCTCAGGGATTGTCCATCTTCTGTAGTGCAGGATCGGGCGGGATGTCACCAGCAAACATGGCCTCAGCCCCCTCCTCAGGGATCTACCAGTAGGGTCGTTCGACATTCTAGCCTTGTCAGCATCGCTGTCAATTCTAGCCAATACTGCTAGAAGCGACTCTTGACTCCGCATGTCCCAATTCAGCTTTACTCTAAATTCAAAGTCACATCATTTTGCCTTTGGAAAGGGCGACGATGCCTGAACATGCATGGTGAAATAACGATTCGTATTAAACTTTGAAGGGTGCAGTCATTGGGCCCATGCTAACTCAACCAGTCGATAACATCCGACCACCATCGATTTCCCTGTACATTGGTGTGTGGGGTTTTCTGTAGCTCTAAACACAATTCTGAAAATTTCATAGCAATCGGAATTACGGTTTTTGAGTGACTAACTGTTTTTGGGCTGTTAGAAAAGCTTAAGCTTAGCCAGTCATATTACACAAACCACTTGAGTACGATATAAATTAAATATCAAGCAATAGAACGTCAACCGGACTATTCGTGGAAAAGAGCCAATATTTAAAATTATTTAAATGTGGTACGTTACTGAGCATGGAAAATGCATCATTAATGTCTTCGAACATGAACATGTTACCTCCCCATATGACCCCCTTCAGGCAGCTACCGGACACGGCGGTCCCGGTGTTGGGTGAACAGCAGTAGACGATGCGACCTACTACTCACATGCACCCATGCTGAGTAAAAACGTGCGTAAATACAGAACGCCGGGTACATCGGTGCACTGGAACTATATACTGACGAGACCAGTTCCTGTGAATTATTGGGTTCATTACAAGACCAGTGCAGTCAGCCATGTATGTCATGTACATGTACATTACATGTAGCCATGTAATCAGTCAACTATTTCGGCACTACTCAAACATGTATTTCGTTCGATTCGCATGAGACCATAATTTGACATTTGTCTGGCACCCAGACGGCGTCCTGAGACTACTCCCGACATATGCCAGACGGGGCAGACGACAGATGAGAGGCACGGGCCCAGGTGCGGCCCAGTTGCCGACAGCCGACACCAGTTGACGGCACGATTTTCTCCCCGGCCGAACACGACCACACGAGACAACACACGGCGGCGGCCTCGACGGCTACGGCGGCTACGGCAGTTGCCACGGCACCAGCACGTGACAACTGACGACACACCACACGCAGATTTGTCGAGCCGGTCTATTGAGCCGTCTACCAAGACAGCATGGCGGGCGGCCGCTGGCTGGAGAGCGATCGGCCGAAGCCTCGCTGCTGCTGCTGCTGCTCCTGCTGCTGCCACGGCGAGAACACTGTGCCGCGTGCCATCGGCACGGCCCGAGACGGCCGCGAGCGCGGCGAGTCCAGCTCTGTGGCCATCTTCTGCAGGTGGTGTCGGATGCCACCCAGGTAAGTCTGCAGCTCCACCAGCTTCGTCTCGTTGCGCGCGAACTGCCGCACGCACAGAGCAGTCACTCCTCCAGCGTCAAACTGCGAGGACTGGGATGGGGATAGACTGTTGGGACCAACTGGGTGCTTCTCTTTTTCTCTCTCTCTCTCTACATATATATTTATACATGTATATATATATATGTGTGTGTGTGTGTGTGTGTGTGTGTGTGTGTGTGTGTGTGTGTGTGTGTGTGTGTGTGTGTGTGTGTGTGTGTGTGTGTGTGTGTGTGTGTGTGTGCATGACTGTATTTTATATGGTATTAATATACTTAATTATGATTATAATTATAATTAATAATTTCTAGAGAATGAACATAGTTATTGTCATATGAATATCACACGTTGGCACCAGCTACTGCTGACCTTTGACTTGGTACGTCATCATCGAATAGGTATTTCATCATAGCGGTCAGCCTGCCGCATCCGTTCGTTCACCTGGCCCATCTTCCTCTATACCGTAACGCTTCTGGGTCCAGATCGGCATTCTTGCTGATACTGCGAGGACCCTCCTATCCCCGAGATCGAGGACCCTCCTATGTAGAATTTATGTTGATGATTTCCCGTAGGTTTTCAAAGTGCTGGAGCTGGTGCTGGGGTACATAAGAGGGTCTTTCTGCACTCGTAGCAAATGAGACCCCGGCCTCCTCCATGAGAACATGTCTTCCTCGTGGATCAAGTGCTCGCCAGATTCGATTAGAGAATGTAACTCACTGTGGATATTGATCATTCAAGAAGGGCAAAAGGATGTCGTTCACACAATTCGGGCGAGATGCTCACCGTTCAGACCTCCACCACTGGGCATGATGACGGGCTTCGCTACAATAAACAAAACACAATATACAACTGTTAGAGGACGAGGCTACATGTTGGCGTTGACTTCCCACCTCCCTGGTATGACGTTGTAACCCATCACACGCGTTACGTCCGGATCATACCTCCCTGGTATGACGTTGTAACCCATCACACGCGTTACGTCCGGATCATACCTCCCCGGTATGACGTTGTAACCCATCACACGCGTTACGTCCGGATCATACCTCCCCGGTATGACGTTGTAACCCATCACACGCGTTACGTCCGGATCATACCTCCCTGGTATGACGTTGTAACCCATCACACGCGTTACGTCCGGATCATACCTCCCCGGTATGACGTTGTAACCCATCACACGCGTTACGTCCGGATCATACCTCCCTGGTATGACGTTGTAACCCATCACACGCGTTACGTCCGGATCATACCTCCCTGGTATGACGTTGTAACCCATCACACGCGTTACGTCCGGATCATACCTCCCTGGTATGACGTTGTAACCCATCACACGCGTTACGTCCGGATCATACCTCCCTGGTATGACGTTGTAACCCATCACACGCGTTACGTCCGGATCATACCTCCCTGGTATGACGTTGTAACCCATCACACGCGTTACGTCCGGATCATACCTCCCTGGTATGACGTTGTAACCCATCACACGCGTTACGTCCGGATCATACCTCCCTGGTATGACGTTGTAACCCATCACACGCGTTACGTCCGGATCATACCTCCCTGGTATGACGTTGTAACCCATCACACGCGTTACGTCCGGATCATACCTCCCTGGTATGACGTTGTAACCCATCACACGCGTTACGTCCGGATCATACCTCCCTGGTATGACGTTGTAACCCATCACACGCGTTACGTCCGGATCATACCTCCCTGGTATGACGTTGTAACCCATCACACGCGTTACGTCCGGATCATACCTCCCTGGTATGACGTTGTAACCCATCACACGCGTTACGTCCGGATCATACCTCCCTGGTATGACGTTGTAACCCATCACACGCGTTACGTCCGGATCATACCTCCCTGGTATGACGTTGTAACCCATCACACGCGTTACGTCCGGATCATACCTCCCTGGTATGACGTTGTAACCCATCACACGCGTTACGTCCGGATCATACCTCCCTGGTATGACGTTGTAACCCATCACACGCGTTACGTCCGGATCATACCTCCCTGGTATGACGTTGTAACCCATCACACGCGTTACGTCCGGATCATACCTCCCTGGTATGACGTTGTAACCCATCACACGCGTTACGTCCGGATCATACCTCCCTGGTATGACGTAACCCATCACACGCGTTACGTCCGGATCATACCTCCCTGGTATGACGTTGTAACCCATCACACGCGTTACGTCCGGATCATACCTCCCTGGTATGACGTAACCCATCACACGCGTTACGTCCGGATCATACCTCCCTGGTATGACGTTGTAACCCATCACACGCGTTACGTCCGGATCATACCTCCCTGGTATGACGTTGTAACCCATCACACGCGTTACGTCCGGATCATACCTCCCTGGTATGACGTTGTAACCCATCACACGCGTTACGTCCGGATCATACCTCCCTGGTATGACGTTGTAACCCATCACACGCGTTACGTCCGGATCATACCTCCCTGGTATGACGTTGTAACCCATCACACGCGTTACGTCCGGATCATACCTCCCTGGTATGACGTTGTAACCCATCACACGCGTTACGTCCGGATCATACCTCCCTGGTATGACGTTGTAACCCATCACACGCGTTACGTCCGGATCATACCTCCCTGGTATGACGTTGTAACCCATCACACGCGTTACGTCCGGATCATACCTCCCTGGTATGACGTTGTAACCCATCACACGCGTTACGTCCGGATCATACCTCCCTGGTATGACGTTGTAACCCATCACACGCGTTACGTCCGGATCATACCTCCCTGGTATGACGTTGTAACCCATCACACGCGTTACGTCCGGATCATACCTCCCTGGTATGACGTTGTAACCCATCACACGCGTTACGTCCGGATCATACCTCCCTGGTATGACGTTGTAACCCATCACACGCGTTACGTCCGGATCATACCTCCCTGGTATGACGTTGTAACCCATCACACGCGTTACGTCCGGATCATACCTCCCTGGTATGACGTTGTAACCCATCACACGCGTTACGTCCGATCATACCTCCCTGGTATGACGTTGTAACCAATCCCTGGTATGACGTTGTAACCCATCACACGCGTTACGTCCGGATCATACCTCCCTGGTATGACGTTGTAACCCATCACACGCGTTACGTCCGGATCATACCTCCCTGGTATGACGTTGTAACCCATCACACGCGTTACGTCCGGATCATACCTCCCTGGTATGACGTTGTAACCCATCACACGCGTTACGTCCGGATCATACCTCCCTGGTATGACGTTGTAACCCATCACACGCGTTACGTCCGGATCATACCTCCCTGGTATGACGTTGTAACCCATCACACGCGTTACGTCCGGATCATACCTCCCTGGTATGACGTTGTAACCCATCACACGCGTTACGTCCGGATCATACCTCCCTGGTATGACGTTGTAACCCATCACACGCGTTACGTCCGGATCATACCTCCCTGGTATGACGTTGTAACCCATCACACGCGTTACGTCCGGATCATACCTCCCTGGTATGACGTTGTAACCCATCACACGCGTTACGTCCGGATCATACCTCCCTGGTATGACGTTGTAACCCATCACACGCGTTACGTCCGGATCATACCTCCCTGGTATGACGTTGTAACCCATCACACGCGTTACGTCCGGATCATACCTCCCTGGTATGACGTTGTAACCCATCACACGCGTTACGTCCGGATCATACCTCCCTGGTATGACGTTGTAACCCATCACACGCGTTACGTCCGGATCATACCTCCCCTGGTATGACGTTGTAACCCATCACACGCGTTACGTCCGGATCATACCTCCCTGGTATGACGTTGTAACCCATCACACGCGTTACGTCCGGATCATACCTCCCTGGTATGACGTTGTAACCCATCACACGCGTTACGTCCGGATCATACCTCCCGGTATGACGTTGTAACCCATCACACGCGTTACGTCCGGATCATACCTCCCTGGTATGACGTTGTAACCCATCACACGCGTTACGTCCGGATCATACCTCCCTGGTATGACGTTGTAACCCATCACACGCGTTACGTCCGGATCATACCTCCCTGGTATGACGTTGTAACCCATCACACGCGTTACGTCCGGATCATACCTCCCTGGTATGACGTTGTAACCCATCACACGCGTTACGTCCGGATCATACCTCCCTGGTATGACGTTGTAACCCATCACACGCGTTACGTCCGGATCATACCTCCCTGGTATGACGTTGTAACCCATCACACGCGTTACGTCCGGATCATACCTCCCTGGTATGACGTTGTAACCCATCACACGCGTTACGTCCGGATCATACCTCCCTGGTATGACGTTGTAACCCATCACACGCGTTACGTCCGGATCATACCTCCCTGGTATGACGTTGTAACCCATCACACGCGTTACGTCCGGATCATACCTCCCTGGTATGACGTTGTAACCCATCACACGCGTTACGTCCGGATCATACCTCCCTGGTATGACGTTGTAACCCATCACACGCGTTACGTCCGGATCATACCTCCTGGTGTGACGTTGTAACCCATCACACGCGTTACGTCCGGATCATCTGACGTTGAACCATCACACGCGTTACGTCCGGATCATACCTCCCTGGTATGACGTTGTAACCCATCACACGCGTTACGTCCGGATCATACCTCCCTGGTATGACGTTGTAACCCATCACACGCGTTACGTCCGGATCATACCTCCCTGGTATGACGTTGTAACCCATCACACGCGTTACGTCCGGATCATACCTCCCTGGTATGACGTTGTAACCCATCACACGCGTTACGTCCGGATCATACCTCCCTGGTATGACGTTGTAACCCATCACACGCGTTACGTCCGGATCATACCTCCCTGGTATGACGTTGTAACCCATCACACGCGTTACGTCCGGATCATACCTCCCTGGTATGACGTTGTAACCCATCACACGCGTTACGTCCGGATCATACCTCCCCGGTATGACGTTGTAACCCATCACACGCGTTACGTCCGGATCATACCTCCCTGGTATGACGTTGTAACCCATCACACGCGTTACGTCCAGATCATACCTCCCCGGTATGACGTAACCCATCACACGCGTTACGTACGGATCATACCTCCCTGGTATGACGTTGTAACCCATCACACGCGTTACGTCCGGATCGGTCGGATCACACGCTTAGATTTGTTGATCTTTATAGTAACTGAATAACTATTGGCCTTTGGTCTTGCTCAAAGTAACTTTCGTTGTCCATAACATATTTTTTTCCGAAGCGAATGGCACCACATGTTTTTGGAGAAGTGGTTTGGTGTCTACACTTTCGGTTCAGCCCCTTTTGCGGATCCCTTCGGTCCTGCCATAACTAGATTTCTTTCTATTGTAGGACCTTCAAAAATCGAACTCACAGCTTGCGAGCTTTACGAAAGTTCCATATTCCGAATGTCCTACCTAACAATCTCTAACATATGCCGATTGTTGTTTCCGAAACGTACTTCTTTGTCATATTTGCGTCAGGATTTTTGGATATGGGCAAATTCGGACGTATTGTGCAATTGTGCACGTCCCCTGTTCTTTTAGCTCTCTGATGATGCGACATACTGCTCATCTGGGTACATCTGGAAGCCTTGCTATGCTTCCAAACGGAGCTCCGATTATGTTTCGTGACGCTCGCAGATGTCAGGCAGATGGATGGGTTGCTTTGCCTATCCATAAATGCTTGGTAAAATAATCACTTCTGGCATAAATCGAATTATAAAAACAACATTTTCCCATTTTGAGTGCCGCGTTTTTGTCGATACATGGGTGTGACTTCCTAGTTCCGGGATCTACAGCTCCGGATCTTTCAGGATGACTCCCATCATGGGCCTTAGATATATGGTATGGCATGCATACAAGCGAGTTAAAAATGATCTTGTCGGTAAGAGCTCATCCACACGCTTCTGAGTAGCCACGCCCGTAAATTCATACCAACCCCACATGCCATCATGGATACCTAGGAAAATGCACAGCGCTAGTTCATATACATGAGCAAGTTAACCTAGTCGTCACAACCCGCTGCACTCGGTGAAGAACATCAGAAAATTACTTCCCAGTACAAATATCCTACATGGTCATTATAACTTTGTACATTTTCGAGACAGCAAGCTGTTTGCAGGTATTTTGCCGAAGGGCACCAACATGACTCATGATCCACCATTATTGCCTAGATTCATACAGCTGGGGACAAAACTAGCCCCGGGTATGATCATTAATCGCGTGAAATGGGCTCCAAATGTCACAGATGTGCAGCATGCCTCTCAAATTATGTCGATGCACATGCAAATGGCTTGCATAATATATCAGCATGCAGTGGGATGCCTGGTGATTAGTGGTGCAGTGCGCAGTGGACCGTAAGCTCTGCAGATAACGTGGCAGCTGGCAGTCCAGCCAGGGCCTACAACAAACAAACAGATCAAATACCGGCTCAACTAACCAGCCTGCAGAGGTTCTTAACATTTCCAAGGCCATTCGAGGTCACCGACACAAACTGGATCTTAGATGATCTTTTTTCGGCTGATGAATCACCCGAAGGTTAATTTGGATGCAATAACTAAATATGGCGTATGTTTTCATCCAGAGGCATTAATTACATGATAGTATTCTCCGGCGTTATTTTGGAGGATTGCAAAACGACATGAACGCTGCGACCTTATCTGAGTTTTTTTGCCGAAAAATGTATCTTAAACTGACCCAAGAGGTCAATTAGTACCAAATGATCTGATATCAAACGAAGGATATCGTCACGTGAAACCCGCTGTTTTTTTGTTGTTTCCTGTCGCTACCACTCTTGGTTTGGACATTCTCTCATCTACCCCATCTTTAAGTGTGATGATCCTACCAATACATTCAACCGCCGTCCTATTTCCATTGCCCTTGTCTATCATTGCCAGGAGTGTAGAGCGCGCAGTCCGCCAGCAGCTCTACGACCACATGCACCGAAACCACCTCCTGTCCCCACATAGCACGGCTTCCGCCCATGTCACTCGACGAAAACCACACTGATTTCCGCCAACGACCAAGGAAGATGTCTTTTCTTTGCCTGCTGAACTTGGAGCAAATACTTTCATGTGATGGATCGCTCAAGATTATTTCAAAATTAATCCCGAATGATATCGACATTTTTGTTTTGTTTTCGGCTTACCACCATGCTCACACTCAGAGTGCTAGTCTCACTAGCAGTCTGGAGATCCATAAAAGGTCTGCTGCATTTATATGTACGGAAACGAAACTAATAAACATCTATCACAACTATAACAACAAATATCAATCGCAAAGGAAAAATTTTTTTCGAATGCAACAAATCGATCATGAATCAGATCTGCTGGAGGCTGGGCTGGCTGGGTGCAGATGATCTGACTTTTTCATATGCCATGTGCCTGGTGCACAAGTTGCGCCGGCACGGTCAACCTGTATTCCTGGTTACCGAGTTTTGCCGTATGAAATGCAATACATATAAATGCACATACCGAGTTGTATATTTTGTAGCTGGTTCTAGGATGGTTTGAGAAAACATTGAATTTCGCATGCCAGCAGGGTTGGCCACTCCGTGGCTAACGCTTTATCAACTACTATAAACGACGGTCTTAACTGGCTAAAGCCACCGGCAAAAATGCCGAGCTCTGATTCCAGAAACACAAACGCCTACCCATAAGCTACTATTTATCACTGTTCTCCACGTATCTGTGAGTGCGGCGTAGTCCACATGAGCCGAACGCGGTGTGTACACGTGGTGATCCCACCACCACATGGGCCGACACGTACGCGGTGTGACCTGATGACCTGTTGACCTGTTGACCTGGTGACTCACCCGCGCCATCTGAGAGCCGGGCAGGTCGACAGGCGCCGGCCGGCGGCCGCTGGCACGGCGCTCCACGGCGCTCGGGTCCTTGGTGGGCGGACTGAGCGTACGCTGCCGCTCCCGGCCACGGTACGCGTCACGAGTCTTCACCTCATCACGCTGCACACACGATGGTCGACAGTCAGTACCTGCAGTGCAGTGGCTACAACCGCACAGCTGATCGATCCGCCAATTAACGCCCGCTCGGGTGGACTGTGCGCTCGACCGCTCGTGTGTGCATCAGTTTGACCTCCTCTCAGAAATGTCTGAAATTAAGCAATTAATTTGTAGAGGAAGTAGCTCCCTAGGGAAACTCGTGTTTAAGTTTGAAGTTCTTAGGTGTTAACCTTATAGATCAAACGAGGCGAACACCGCAAATGAGCATTTTCGGTGCGACTCGCTAATCTCTTGCTTCTTACGCGACAGCTACGGGAGATGGCACTAGTTCGTGCCTACAGTTGTGCAGATAATGAGTCTACCTACATATTGTGAAATTATCATGTGGACAAATGACAAATGACCATATAAACCTGATGTTGACATGGCCTCCTTAGTTGAATTTAAGTTGTCGTACCACATATGCCTATAGTCCTGTGCGGTGTCATATCACTTGCATGGACTCCAAGGTAAACTTAAGCACTTGAATCGAATGAAGCACCAATAAACCTCTCATCAGCCAACTTTTATGATTAAAAAAGGCCCACCAAGGTCGTTAGAGGCCATCTCAGGTTAGTGACATTTGATTACCTTCAAGAGGTCAAAATAGTGGCAACGTGCAGCCGGTCATCGGAAAGCATTACTTTGCCCTCTGTATGTTGTGAAGCATTCAATAATAAACATTAAATTATTATATCACCTTGACCACACAAAACGAGCACCCCAGCACATTTGTTAGGCCATATCTTCATCATTTGACCCTACACTGGCAGTTGATATTTTTCACACCGGTGGATGACATTGTGGTATATCATGTATATTCTGCTTCTTGGCTTGAATAAGTAGGTGGGAAAGTGCGAACACAAACATAAATAAGAAGTTTTCATCTTGGCGTGACCTCATGACTTGATCTCAGGTCAGGAAAGCACAAGCTTCATCCAGTCAGTTATAAACAGCGGAACTGCGTGCGAACAATGACGCGAGGATAGTTTAGCTGACGGTCGACCTTTTGCGAGCTCCGTATTTGTGTGCCTTTTTTCCTGCATTTTGACGCATTGAATTTTGCCGCCGGGTGCAATTTGAACAGTGATATATTTTAGGCCAGAGGCCGCAGAATAATTCAAAATGGAACAGCACCGGGCCATATTTTTCGAGATAAGTATTGACGAAACTATGATTTTTCGTCCATAAAAATCAGAATTCCAATTGATGAAGCTAGCTAAAATTTAAAATCACGAACGTGACATTGTGACGGTCGCACTGTCAGGACACAAACCATTCGGACATCGCAACCAAAATGTCAAAATTAATAAAAATGAAGGCAAAAGAAACTAAAAATGAATGTAACATAACACTGGATTTTTGCAGCAAGCTTAATGCTGCCGTAAAACGGCACTTTTCAAAACCAACGACCCAACTTTGGCCTGGTGTAGTTCGGTGACCACTGACCACTTTGAGACAACCTTATCACTAAAAGATCCGCTGATCAATTTCCTGTAGTAATGGTGATTTCCATAAATAAAGAAAATCGTACGCAGAAGGTCAATTTGACCCCCGCACCGGAGCGCGTTAAGGTGTGTAGTGGATGGACTCGGTGTATAGCGAGTCATGATGGGGAAAGTTAGCTCATAGATCATCTATAAAATAAGGAGGGCTAGCGCACAGGAGAGGTTCACGGCAATACGAGGTTGTAGAATACTCCTTCATGACGTCGACAAGGTCACAAGCTACGGTGACCCTGGGCCGTTGCAAGTGACGGACAAAAATCAGCCACGCCGGAGAAGGAAGACTGCAAGTTATCTAGTACAACGCTGACTTCTTGGTCAGTCATCCGCGAAAAGAAGAGGAGACAATTCTGCCGCATTACACTGTGCGAGTCAGCTGTTCCGTCATTGACAACCACGATCGGCACGGGGCAGTGAGGTTGATTTCTATCAAAACACGGTTGCTCCTTATAATGCCAACTATACATACCAATATTCCACCAACTGGTTGACACCTGAACAACATAAACGCGACTGGTTAACTGAAGTTATCGACTACCTGGCAGTTCTGAACGGGGTGCGAGTGGCGTCACCCAAACAGAGGATGTTTCACCAGAACTTGTATGTCGTCACCAGTGTTCACCTCAGCAAAGGCTGACAAAACACTAGAGAAACAGACGGGTCACATGGAATGGAGCAGACAGATAGTCCACCTGAGCAGACAGACGGCTCACCTGAGCCCACATATGGCTCACCTGAGCTCACAGACGGCTCACCTGAGCAGATAAAAGGCTCACCGGAGCAGACACAAGGACCACAAGAGCAGACACAAGGCAGGCTTGCCTAAGCGGACAGATGGCTCACCTCAGCAGACAGACACCACACCTAAGCGGACAGACGGCCTATCTGAGGAGACAGACGGCACCAGAGCAGACAGACAGCCTACCTGAGCAGACAGACAGCTCACCTGAGCAGAACCAGTCAGCAGGTGGCTCAGCTGGTGTAGGTACTGGTTGGCGGCGCGCTGAGAGCTGGCGGCCGTGGCCGGCGAGCCCGACTCACTAGCCACTTCCCGGCTACCACCGGTGGACGTCTCGGAGAACATTTCTCCCTGCGGCAGCAAGGCTTGATTATATGTTTGTTTGTTCATAATGAGCATAGCATCCACAGGCATCATCTCAATTACAGATGCAGTCATACAATATGGCAGCACACTACCGAAGCCAATGAATGGATGCATAATACGAACACGAACACAACTGACTGAATCAGACAAATACGCATATGCACCGCGGAAAAATCACGACGAGAGGCAGAGTATGCATGGTATGTAGGTAACATTACAGCAGTCAGCATGCAACCAAACAGAGCACTTAGGATATATAAGATCCACAATTGTGGTTGAAGTTCAGTATCTGTGATTGCAGATGTCTGCTTGGCTGGGAAATGTCAGCAGAGAGAGATCGCAGAAAACTATTGAGTGTACGATGGAGACGTGTCACGAATCCATTCATGACAATATTCACTTCGGTGGGTGGTACGTAAAAAAAACATGTGTGCCGAGTGTCTACCGGGGATGCGAAGATCCCCGTTAGGACGAAGGGTGCAGTCAGGTGAATGCAGTATACGCTGGCGAAACAGATTTGGCCATAAAATGGCAAATCCTGAACAAACAGCGTTAATGGATGACTTAAAAAAGAAGATAATTGTGACTTAGTGAAAGAAAATGCAGTTGGGATGACTATTCCAGCCACACGAGAAATCGATGTTGTAGGCGGCGGCTCAATGTGGGCCTGGTTTGGGCCACGGTAGCACAGCTCTAAATAGCAGCGGAGCCCCGGCGAGGCGGCGCCACCGACCACTGACCGTGGAGGAGCCGCGGCGGAGCGCGTCGGCCATCAGGCGCCGGTTCCAGCCGTGTATGCGCTGTCGCAGGCGGCGGTCGATGGCGGCCAGCTGGGCGCGCCGCCGCTGCTGGTCGGCCTGCTGCCGGAGCGGCCCCTCCGACACGGCACGCCGCCGCTGCCGCCGGTACATGCTGACCAACACGCGCCGCCGCAGACCCAGTAGCTTGTGCTGCAACTGGTCCAGCTTCTCGGACGAGTCCGACATCTGTCGAGCATGGCATCTCGATCCAACAGCAGCCAAGGCTGAGCCACCTGCATAGGGCCACTTCTCCACGAGCAACGTACCTCTTAGTAGCATATAGGGGCATTCAGGAGGAATGCACTGAACAGGTACTGCTACTCTGCAACGCATTCCCGAACTTTCCATGCCTACCGTTTACCCAATTAAGTAGATGGGCATGGTACAACAAAATGCTTAAATCAGTGACACATTTGATGGGAAGTATGTGGAACTTACGAATGGGAAAGAGGGCATCTGTCAAGGATTCATGAATAATCCGCATGGAAATGCGACAAGCTTTGCACAAATTCACTAGTCTGTCCATTTATAGCACTGCTTCTCTTATCCCCAGTCACGAAATATTATATACTATCCGACCGAAGGAACTTAGCATAGCCTTCCAGCAGGCGCATCAACTTCGATCGACTACTCACGCCGTCGATTCTGTTGATAAATGCATCAGTCTTGTCACGCGGTTCCTTCGAATCTCGCGAAGCGTTCCGTGACGACCCATGATGTACTGTGAAGGGTAAATTGAATAATGCAACAGAACAGTTGGTATGACGTACCAAGACGACGATGAGCATAATTTGACTCGAACCAGATGACACAGCTGTAATTTGACCAGCTACCAAAGAACTCGGCATACATAACTGCTGGCGTTGGCGTTCCAACCGGCCTTGTATGGGGGGGGCGTGGGGGCCTTTGGGTCGATTGTTACCATGCAACCAGGTACTTTTGAAGTGGCGCCCATCCGGACATCTGCCCCTCCCATGACAATTCCTGGATCCGACCTTGACCGTTGGCAGCCGTTGTCTTCAATGCTTTTGTAGCGAAATATTGAAAGCAATGAAGAACGGGCAATTAATTTGATACATCATTAATGGCACCGTCCTCGTTCTGTATGTTCCTTGGAAAAACCCGCCCACGTTGTTGTCGTTACGAAATTTAAAGGACATACAATGGGAGGACAAGTGTTGTGGCTTCCATCTTTTTGGTGGGTTCCTGGAGAACCAACAGCTGAGCATCGGCACCTACCATAATTGGGGAGATTTGGACCCTAATTACTAATTCAACCCATGGGTACGTACCGGATCAAGAAGACTTCACACTGCCTAACCCTGGCTGGCAGTCTGCCGCCTTCGCCAATGGTGGGGGAGGGAAAGGTGTGCCCCTGGCGTTTACAAAAGAAACGTGCTAGAGAGGCAAAACAAAGACGGGCGTGTAGCGTGGGACGAGATCTCGCGATAGACACCTCATTTTTGTACCTGGGATGATAGGTGGCCTTCCAGGCCATATCAAACGTCAAATTGTCGCAACAATCGAGAATGCTCACAAGTTGATCGCAAAGGTTCGAAAACTGTACCAGATACGCACTTTTAAGTATCATCAGCGTGTTCGTCGATGATTTGCGGATGCAATAACATATATATCACGTTCCCTTTAGAGCTCGGATCAGGTGTCAGGCGAGGCCAAGTTTGACCTCGCATTTGAAAACTTGATAGAAAATTGGCTAAAACCGCTGATTCCACCCACCGAAGGTACAATGGACGGCAAAATCGGATTACAGGTACAGGGACAACGTGTGCATATTTATCCAGTCATCTATGAGACCAACCGTAACAAAATGTGGCGCTTTCGGTCACAATGTTATGTCAAGATGCGACAATCCGTGATTTCGTTCAAAATGGTCAGAGGTGTTGCCCTCTAGGACGGTATCACTCCGTGACCTGACATTACTCAACAGAACATTTCTTTAACAAAAACTCTGACAAAAACGCTCCGGAGGGTACCGCAAATTTCACTGGCTTCCGTTGAACAGTTCGGAAGTTATCCACGACAAACTTTGGGCTGCATCAAAGTCCCCCCACACACTTCCACTGGCGAGAGTTAAAGTTCGATTGGGCACCCTTATTAATATTTCAGAAACCTCAACAATGGCAAAGGCACATGCAGACATGCACTAAACAAATGCTTTTTGCACTCATTAGATTTAGGCATGGCTGCATACACAATGTTCACAGACTATCCGCTCCAAGAGTTCTGGATCAAAATGGGGCTGAAAGACAACGAACGCTTTTTCTTTGCTTGGCTAGTTAGCATGGATGGGGAAACATTTCAAGACCTTTACGCAAAAACTTAGAAAAGCCAAGAGCGATATACGGTGATGAAGCATGCCATTTTACGTTTTGATGTAGCTGGCACGGACTTGCAGCGTGCTTGTTTGCCCACCACCACACTCTCTTATTAGATAAACACTGCACAGTCAGATCGCACATTTGAATCACTGGTGACAACCCCACGAAAATGTACTATCTGCTGTCACGAGTGTACTCGATCATTTTCTCGCATGGAGCAGGTGCGCAGAGCAGTCACTGGGTATACACGGGGAAGGTAACCGCCATATAAAACAGGGTACTACCGCACGAGAAACGTACAGGGAACCAAGGTACAAGTTTTTCTTTTTCACTTTCCGAGGCGGAGAAACTGAAGTAAACTAAATTATATACTATAGGCGATCGCAAAAATGTCCATCAATTCCTAAAACTGAAAACTAATTTTCTCCAATTTTCTTTTGGAAGACCTCAAAGCCTAAATGTAGCCTACTATTCATGAAAATGATCTTCATGGAGTGATTTAAGCTAGTTTGTAGAACATCTTGCATATATCGAGGAAGCTTTAAAAAGGCATCGTTGGCTTGTTCTCGCACCATTAAATGGTGCCCCAACAAGCCAATGCCGATGGCGAAAGCCGTGTTGATCCGAGGGAACTTATCAGGGACGACTAGCAGAATAGCCATCGCTGGAACTCACCGCGCGTGGACTCATTTTTGCGTGGCGGGTCAGTGCTGGCACTGGCCGTGCTCAGGTCCTGCGCCCAGTAGTCCCGCAGTTCGTCACTCTCGTCACGAGCCATCTGGCGACACGCAGCCGACTATCGTCACACGCACGGCTACGGCCGGCGGGCGCCGCAACTGCATACACACCGTCGCCCACACACTTCCCGCAGTGGCAGGCGTCAGCGGAGGAACGCACAGTCGTAACCCACTCTGCCCGCCGCCCACTGTCTGACAGATTCGCGTCCTGTGCAGTTTTCTAGTAGATACAAATAGCTGGTGGACTGGGCCGCAGCAAGAGAACGGAGACGTTGACGGTCGGTGTGAAATCCGGATGAGTCTGGCTCTCAAGCTGTGGAATGCACTGTCAGGGCACATGTTCTTCACTACACAACCAAATATAACACAGCCAGATAACAAGCCAGACAGCGTCAGAAACAGCCAATGTGTCTAAAGACTTACTAGTGAAATAGTGGTGCTGGTTGCATAGCAGCCACTAGTCTAAGCGGCGGCACAAAGCTTACCGCAGGAGCCGCTGACCGGCTGCGTTTGCTAGATCTGGCGGGCGGCATCAGGTGCATCTGTCTGAGCTGTCTCAGTACGTCCGGCTGGTGACGTGGACAGCAGCTGGTACTGCGCCGGCCGCCCACCATCTGTCGAAGCCGGCCTACCTCACTCACGAACATCGCGACAAACCGTTGCGACCTAGTGGACAGCGCGCTCATCTCGTGTGACGATCGTCACGAACTCAAATTTCCCTAGTCGCAATTTCAGCTTCACACCAACCACTTTGCGTGAGACGGTTGTGACGACGCTATGAGACCAATTATATCTATGCGGATCGTGAAACAAGCCAACGTATTCTTCAAACAGCATCTAACATAGACCAGTCACTGATGGGGAACACCGGACAATGTAGGCAGTGACAAAGTGATGAGGGACAAGGTGATGACGAAGTGATTGCTGCACACCTACTATGACGCTTCAAAGCACTAATGCGCCTAGCACAAACGCTCATTGACTTAGCGTACTATTCTAATACAGACGGCTGAAGTGCATCCTAGTTCCTGTGATTCTACTCTGACCAAATGTACACAAGGTGCGGCAATTGGCGGTGAACAGCGGACATGCCGACGTCAGTACCGGCAGTGGGGAGACGGCAGCCGGTCTCAGCTGCTGAGCGTCACTGTGCGACTTCCGCTGCCGCTGCTGCTGCGGCACAGGCTTCCGCTGTGGCGGCTGCTGCTGCGGCGGCTGCGGTGCCTGATCCGCCTCCAGACTTGCCTCCGAGCCGCTCATCTCCGAGTTGGAGTCTTTGAAGCTGTCCAAATCTGAGCCGGAAAGGTGACAGTACTGCATGAGATTGCATGAATTAGAACAGTTAGGCACATTGCAATATCCAAGCGCTCTCTGGTATTTTTTGTCCGCGCTCAAGTGCAAACAACTGTTCATGAAGATACATCCAGCTCGGATGGGATCGGAATACCCGGTGGTTTCATAAAACTAAGTACAGTTTTGTCACGATTGGTTACTGGGCTATTCACTGCCGTTTCAATCTCTGCAGTCTCATTTTGCTAAGCAAAAATAGGGAGATGGGAATCCTACTAAGCATGGGTGGAGAAGCTGAGAAAAAAAATTATTGTTGGGGTCTAATGAATGGAAATAATGAATGTTGCCAATTTGGCTGGTGGAGTCCACTGCCGTTTCAATATCTGCAGTCAGTAATTTTGCTAAGCAAAAATAGATAGATGGAAATCCTACTCAGCATGGGTGGAGAAGCTGAAAAAAAATATTGTTGGGGTCCAATGAATGGAAATAATGAATGTTGCTAATTTGGCTGGTTGGGCCCCATATCATATCCACCCGATGTTAAGACAGAAAGAAGGTCGTGGGGCCGAGAAAGGATGGCATGACTCAGGTCCCACCAAAAGGATAGGGAACTCCACCCATGCTACTCAGTACTTTAGCTTTAACTTTTATTGCCAAAGGCATTTCGGCCTACTCAGGCCATTTTGTGTCATGGAAAGAAGAGACAAGATAGTATGTTGTACAATTAGCTTATAAGTATTCGAGCAAGTTGGTTTTAACATCACCAAGTGTGGTCACTGGTGGAAATTCCGATTCGGAGTCTGGTGGCGAGGTGGGGGTCGATGTCCTATTTGCTTTTTTGCCGTCGTGGGGAAGAACACCCCATCCAACGAAACCTACCGAAACACAAAGAACACACACAAACACAAGGGGAAAATGTGCAACGACGAAAGAGAATAAGAAGTGACGGGAGTCACTTCACTGGAAGTGAAAAGCCGGAAGAAAAAGGAGTGACGGGTGATACCCCACTTGTCAATGAAAAACAGAAAACTGCTGGATCAGCACCGAATTTGGCGAAATAGCAGGAGTGGTCAGCGAGCTTCGGCAGCGGCGGGCAATGCGTGCACGAATAGTACTGGACAATGGATGCTACTCTGTGTTCCGTGCATTACAGAAAACCTCACGATAAATGTCGTGTGAAGTTAGGCCTCTGGACACGGGCAGACCTCAACCAAAACTACGGCAGGAAGGCATGTGGAAAAATGGAAAAGCCAAATCGGTTTGGGGGCTGTCTCAATATGATACCATGATAAACGCCGAAATTATTTGGGGACACGCTAGCTTTGAGGGGGCCGCCCCATCAAAAACATGCAAAGTTCCACCCCTGCCTGTGGGACTGGGACAACATTGGTATTGCGCGA